>JAULBZ010000732.1:0-27301 GCA_032360805.1 Neoturris breviconis
ATCTGGCCCTTTCTGTGCACGTAGACTGGGTGAAGCCAATCCGGATGGAACGAGGCTAGTGTCTAAAAACATAAATCACTAAATTTTTCTCTACGGTAAGTCTGAAATCGAAACTCTATCTCATAGTGGAAGTCTCACAGCGGAAGGTTTGCAAAATATTTATTTCCTTTTTCCATCTGGCCCTTTCTGTGCACGTAGACTGGGTGAAGCCAATCCGGATGGAACGAGGCTAGTGTCTAAAAACATAAATCACTAAATTTTTCTCTACGGTAAGTCTGAAATCGAAACTCTATCTCATAGTGGAAGTCTCACAGCGGAAGGTTTGCAAAATATTTATTTCCTTTTTCCATCTGGCCCTTTCTGTGCACGTAGACTGGGTGAAGCCAATCCAGATGGAACGAGGCTAGTGTCTAAAAACATAAGTCTCATAGTGGAAGGTCTCGTAATATTGCCTAGAATGCCATAACCAAAATTCAAGATGGTAACACAACTTTTTGGTCCATTAGACTGAAAATGCAATTTTGACACTTTTTGCCCAAAACTTCGTCCTGAGTGGACGGAATGAAAAACATTTTGGCGAGTCACAAATATTAGTACTAAATTTCAAAATGCTAGCACTTCAGAAACATTGTCTATTAAGAAAAGAGGGATGCTACTGCCGCCACAAAGTGATATCAACAGCCCATCCAAACTTTATTGGGTGGGCTAATAAAAAATAATACTGTTGTAAAGGGGTCATCTCAAAAATAACGTTTATAGAGAAGAGAACCGACTCAACAGTCTTGCAATGAATTGGTTTCCATTGGTAGAAATTAACATCCCACCATGTGTATAACAATCGAATGTCTTCTTTTCCGTTTCAGGCTGAAATTCCTACCTAATTGAAATCAACCGTTTCGAAAACAAGAATACTAAGTCAACTATCTTCCAAACAGTGGACAAGAACATGTCCAAAATCCATGAAAGTTTGAGTTTGTCCTAAGAGCCTGGGTACTAGGCAGGTGGGAACAGCACAGCTTGTTGAGTTTGCAAAAATTCCTAAGATTCTAAGTTCTACATCTTAAGTCTACTCAATAAACCTCTGAGTTAGTGAGTTTTACTTGTGCCGTAAGTTGCTTGTCCAAAATTCGAAATTTATCTCATGATTTTATAATGATTGTAAGTCACAGATAAAAGAAATAGAAACATGACAATAATGGAGTGAAATTCTTACATTGGTGGAAGCAACTTTATTCTTTTTTCCTTTTCTCGAGGATGATTGTCGTTTGATGAGCTCTTTCAATGACATCAAGGTAATAGCAGAAAGATTACATGTCTGTATATAACAGAAACAGAATTTGAATAAAATTAAGTATTGAGTTATCACAAAGAAATGCTCTTTCATATCCTATGTAGGTTGGTACAATATTTGCTCACGCAATGTCAAGCCTGAATATAACTGCCGGACATTGCCTGTGGAGGATAATTTCTTTATGTAGGTTTCAGCTTAAAAACTATATTAAAAAGTACAGGTGATGTCCGAGAGTTATTTTCAGGTTTGGGACGTAGTTAAAATGAGGTACCTATTTTTTCTGTAGGTAGAAGAGTACTGAGTCAACGATCTTACAATTGAATGATTTCTTCATACCGAAGAAACCAATCAATTGCAAGATCGTTGACATATAATGGTGATGATTATTACCTCAAGAAGATTAACTATTCTATTTAGGCATTTTCCATTAAACATTTGCTTTTCACTCTGTGTAGTGGTCACACTAGCTAGTATTGATGTCACATTCTCTACAAAACAAGAAGTACACATATCTGTCAAACATCACCTTTGGAGGAGTGTTTTTCAGTATAGTTCTCAGCTTTGAAGCTGATAATTATACTCATTAAACACTCTTCCACAGATAACATCCAACAGTATTCAGGCTTGACATAATTGATGTTCGCAAAAGCACAATAATCCTTCTGTACTCTCTTTTCATAAAGGGCTAATGGTCCACAGTCTTTGCGTCGTCTAGAAACCCATGCAGATGGATAAAATAAAAATAAAAGGTATGGTATTGAAAGTAGCGCACCAAACCAAGTTAGAGGTAAACTTCAGCACATAAATATGATTAGCATACACACATTATTACAGTGTTTGAAAGGTCTTTATTAAGATGGTAGAGTTTCAGGTCAAATAAATAATTGGAACACAATTTTCAGGGTAAAATTATATCAGGTCACTGTGGAGGAGTGTAGTGAAATTCCATATCAAGGATAAACACCCACATTTTACATGGCATTAGGATTTAATGTCCTTATTAAAATGATAAAGTTTTAGGTCAAATTAACACAAGAAACACATTTATCATGGTAAAATTATATCAAGTCACTGTGGAGGAGAGTGGTGAAATTTCAAATCATAACCTAATGCAATGCTCAAAAATCACTGCAACACAGTAGAAATGAATTGCATACACACATTATACATCATAGCATTATTATTCGTTATCTTTTTATAGGATTATTTTATTAAATATTTCTCCTCTGTTGAATTGTGTATTGCCATTATATTTCTATTTTGCATTGGGAGTAATTAATAATGTTATAAAAATCAACATACACTCCTCATAGCAATTAAATGTTTTATGACCCTAAAGTGAATCACATTAATACACATTAATATTTATTTCAAAATTGAAGAATGAAGCTTCCCAAAATCAAAATGGAGACTTAAATTCCTAAAATTTTAAATTTCTCTTATCATTGATGAAGAAGCTTCCCCAACATACAAAATGTCTGTCGAAAAAGATTTATGGTCAAAATCCCACAGCAAATTAACAGTCTCTACATCTCCCCTTATCATTTGGGAATGATATTGCTTAACCAAAATTTGAATGTAATCTTTATAGAAATCAAATGTTCAAATAACTTCCAAGTCTCCACTTTTAAAAAAAACCCTTTTTTGCCGATACACGGTCCCTAATTGACGAAATTGAAAAGAAATTGACAAGCGGTCTCGTAAAATTGCCTAGAATGAGATAACAAATTTCAGGACGGTACCACGCCTTTTCAGTCCATTTTTAACCTTTTTTTGCCCAATACTCAGGACCGAGTGGACTAAATCAAAATATTTTTGGCAAGGCCTTCTAGAATATCGCAATGAAGAATTTCAGAATGCTAGCACTTCGGGAACATGATCCATTAAGAAAAGTGGGCTGCCGCCACCACAAAGTGATATAGATAGCCCATCCAAACTTTGGTTGGTGGGAAAATAATAATATTAATGGTTAGACAATAGCTTTACAGTGGCTGCCAAAAGCATCGGCAAAGTAGTGTGTAAGATTAGCAATCTAAAGCCTGATTGAGTTTTGCCCAGGAAGAAGACTTTCTAGTGGGCAAAAACATGTTCAAAGTTCACAGTAATGACGCATACATTCCTCACTGATTTAATACACTTTTCCACATGCGTTATACCTATGCTTAACATAAATGAACAATACTGTGAAGGAGTGATTTTTAAGTATAGCTTCATGTAATAGCCAGCAGCTATATTCAAAAAAATCACTCCCCTCCTTGCTTCTTTAATTCAAGCATTACTATACCTGCTATGATGTTACATGCAACATTTAAATCGTCCGCCACTTGCTTCATACAAGCATTATCAGCACCTAAAAAATCAAATTCAAAATAAGAATAAAATATCAAGGTGGAGTAGTGATTTTTGAGCATAGCTTCAGGCTACCACACATCCATAGTGACTAATGCTCTTATTTGGACCAACCGAATAATTTATCAGTTTCCCTTATTTTATTAGAAACCGCTTCTAATTTGCAGCTAACAGGCTGCAAATTAATCTTCAAAGATGCTTCTCTACAGGGGAATGCCAACGTGAATTTGGAGGCCCATTAAAAGTTAGTTGACATAACACCCTTTCGTATAATTCCTGTTTTGCTGAATTTGGTTAACTTCTATTCCCTTAAACCTACCAAGAATGTTGCTACCAGAATTCACTTTCGCAAATTTGCCCCAAAATCGCAAAATTCATGGAAAACGAGTTAATCGCAAAAATGTATTCCCCAATTTTACATATTTTAAAATTTCCGTATTATTGATCGTTTATCGTAAGATTTTAGAAAGAAAAATCGCATAAATTTGACCTTTACAACTTTCAATCGCAAAAATATATTCTGCAAATTACACTCCTGAAATGAATATGAATTGAGAAAATCTGTGCAGTCTATTTCAAAGGTCAATGCAAATGCAATGGCTTACCACCTAGAAATTGGGGGGAAATGACGTGTTACCTTTGTATTATACACTTCCTTTTAAAATAGTAGAGGCATATCTGACTTAAAATAGTAGATATGGCATAAAAAATACATTATTATGTCAGTTGCCTTAAATATGGTTTATATTGACTCATATTTTTTATATTTTGTATGGTCTAAAGAGCCGACCATAATGAAAGACTTGTTAATATGAAACTATATTCAAGGGCATTGACAGAATAAGGTATAATTATTCTACCACTGATCATCAACAATCATATGAAAAACTTACAAGGATTTTGTAAAGCATCAAAACATTTAATAGTAGCTGTAACAACATGATGGTGTTTATCTTTTGTATAGGCATTCATTCGACAAGGTGGTACGCAGTGAATACTTGTCTAAAATTAAAGAACGTGATTCCAACAATCCAACAAACAGAGTATAAGATTAACCGGGTGCACTATTCAATGTTTGGAATAAGAACAGATGATCACTGTGAAGGAGGCATCTTTCAACATAGCTTCAGGATTTCTGGTCTAAAGCTATGCTCAATACTCCCTTCTATGCAGTAATTATTTACACTTATTTCAACACTAGGTTCCCAAACTAACCACACAGATAGTTTACTTAAATTGTACTAGTCATTACTCACTGAGCTAACAAACATACTATTCATATACATATATACTCCACTATTATCTAAAGTCTGCATAACTTGAAGTGGCTTCAAAGTAAATAATCGCAAAGTAAAACAGACTATCGTGATTATGGCCTAATCGCAAAGTAAAACAGACTATCGTGATTATGGCCTAATCGCAAAGTAAAACAGACTATCGTGATTATGGTCTAATCGCAAAAGCAAAAATTGAAATGCCTTAAAAAATTCAAATATTTATCTAAGACAAATGCATATGACTTTGAGTGACAGGCGTCTGCCAACAGGCTGTAAATTAGTCTCCAAAGATGCTCCTCCACAGGGAAATGCCGACGTGAATTGAGAGGCCTTGGATGAGGTCAAAGTCTCACAGAAATTTTTTTTTTTTAAATATTGCACCTACCCAATCTTCACAAGCATCATATGATTTAGAAGTAACAACAATTTCATCAATTTGTTTGAGATATGAATCAATTGGACTTTGTTTCTCAGCATCACCATTGACAACAACACTTTCTTCAGTAAGTTTATTGAGACATGATGAAACTGCTTTTAAAAGAAGGAAGCGCATCCGAAGCCAACTTACCTAGAAAGTAAAAGTTGATTTCCAGGAGGCAAATAATTTGTGGCAAAAGCCAAAAGAATATTCCAAAGGGAGAAATCGACATCACACATGGCGTAACGTCAATTTCTATCAACGGAATGTCTTCTTTTGGCTTTCGCCACAAATTTTTCGTCTCGTAGAAAGTAGCCTTGACGGACCATAGCAATATATCATTCCAAAAGCAACTATCTTGATTCACAAACAAAAAATATTTGATCAATTTTAATGGTGGAAATAAGAGCAAGTAATCAATGTGGAGGAGAGATTTTTAAGCATAGCTCCAGGATTTATAGCCTGAAGCTATTTTTAAAATCCACTCCTCCACAGTGATTATTTGCTCCTATTTTGACCACTACGTTCCAAAAGCAATCTTCTTGGTAGGTTTAAACAAATTAAAAGAGTTAGATGGTATAGACAACATTAAGGCAGGCAAGGCTGGTTTTGTATTACTTAATAATCATGATATTGCAAAAATAACTATTTTTCCACTTCTTTTGTCTCTTTCTACGAAAGTTTGTGCGAGAAAATCTTTTTTGAAATAGCTCATGCGCGAAGTTTCTTCCCACAAAACGCAAAACTTTTCCATTTTTTTCTTGAAATTTTTCTGACATTAAAATACTACATTAGACCAAATTCAACTGCTTAGAAGAGTGCTATATTAACCAACTTGAAATGGATTGGTTTCATCTGAAAATTCATCACAATATTTTCGCGCCCAAGCAGCAAAAACCTCAACCTAATTGTAACGTATGGAAGACTTAAATCTGATTGGCTTACATTACTATTCGGTATGCTACGTTAAACTGAATTCAACTTTTTTACGTACCGTAATGTAACACTGGAAAAATAACACTGGAAAAAACAAAATAATAATTAACCACTGGACCAATTATATTGTTTATATGTATACAATACGCTATGCATAGATTATTATTTTAAGTGGAAATCCAGCTTAAAAGTGGAATAAAGTCACTCCTTCACAGTGATTATTTCAAATACTCAATCTTACATTTTGTTCAAATGTTTGGATTCTTGTAGAATCTGAAAGTTTTCTAAAATAAAAAAGAATCGTGTGTTAAATTCCTTACTGTCAGGGATCAAAAAAAGAAGGAAATAATCACTGTGGAGGAGGGATTTTGAATATAGCTTCAGACTTTATAACCTGAATTCTTGCTCAAAAATCACTCCCCCACAGTGATTATTTCCTTTTATTTTGAACAGTGCTTATTCCCCCCCATTAAACTTTTCTCACCACCTATCTTATCTTCAACCCTATAAATTTCGTACACTTGCCTCTATGGACATGCCCTTTAATTTTGCATGTCTACTAAAAATAATATTATTAAATCTCCGTAATAGTGCCTTTCAATTGACAAGAGACAAAGTCTAGAAGTGAATTAATAATTTTTAGGCAATGACAAGAAACCATATGGTGAAAATTGACCACCTTTTAATTTCCACACTATAGCTTAATGGGAGTAAGAGGTTGTTTTAGTTATGTACAATCGTTTTAAATCAGATTTGAGGAGGCATTATTATAAAAAGTTATGTCTAGGCTGTTTCAAAAATAAAATCTACAGAGGAGAGTACTGAGTCAACGATCTTGCAATAGATTGGTTTCTTTATCCTAAAGAAACCAATCCATTGCAAGTTTGTTGACCTAACACACTTCTGCACAGATTCATTCTCTATAACTTTTCTTTTTGAGATGATCCCTAAGCTATGAAAAGATACTTTACTTACTCAGATAATGGCTCGTAATTTTCTACGAAACCAAAATCACGATTATCTGATAAATCTTTCGTGGTTAGCTCTAAATAAAGAAGTTAGAATCAGTAAGATAAACACAGATATACAGGATGTAAATTACAGACTAGGATTGAGTCATGACACTACTATGTTATCGGGACCAAAGTAAACAATTAAAAATTCTGACCAAAATATACAGTGGTCGAAATAAGAGCAAATAAACACTGCAGAGGAGTGATATTTTGCACATACGCCAGGCTATAAAGCCTTGAAGCTATACTCAAATATTCTTCCTCCACAGCAATTATTTCTTTGGGCATACATACTATCAAAATCCATTCCATTTAAAGTTGTTATAACATCTGATAATTTCTCTTTCGCTTCATCAATACTGAAACAGAAAAGATTCGAAATATTGTATGTTGGAAGGTATTAAAGGAAATAATGTCAAATTCTCTTTTTTTTCAATGCATGAAGCAGGGACAATCTTGCAATAATATATTAATGTAAATAGTACTTGACAAAATATAGTACTAAGTCAACAACTCTGAAATCAATTGGTTTTTTCGTAACAAAGAAATGGCCTGCTTGTTGTCTTAACACCCTTTCACTGGTCGCGGAACACCCTCCCTCCGCTTGCACTAGGTCTTGCCACTTGCTGGCTGTCTCTTTTGATCTGCCATGTCTTCCAGCTCTTCATTGGCTTGCCTCCCTCAAGTTACACCAGTTTGTGCCACTCGTTAGTCAACTTCTTGCTCGTCCACATCTTTGAGCTCTTCGGTGGCTCACCTCCCTCTGGAGCGCCACACTCTTCGCCACACTCTTTGCAGGTGGAACAACACATAATAAACGTTAAACAACGCTCTTTACCAAATGAAAGATAATCAATACAAATATTCCAATATAAGGATTTATTCATAACCGTATTCTATGTTGTAGTAGTTTCCTCTATACTAGTAAACCTGCCCATTATTCATGTGCTGTCTCTAATACGTTTGGTAATAAACCTGTCCATTATTTATGTGTTCTGTCTGTCTCTTATAACATTGATGGTACCTGCCCATTATTCATGCATTTATGTCTCTTATAAGTTTGGTGGTAATCCTGTCCATTATTCATGTGTCCTGTCCATCTCTTATGACTTTGATGGTAAACATGTCAATTATTTGTGTGTCTATGTCACTTTTTACATGGTCAGGAATCCCTAGATAGAAACCTGCAACACCTGCGTCACTGGACGTGAGAAAACTACATGATTTATATGCATAAGTTAAACCTCAAGAAAATAAAAAATCACATGTGGGGGAGTGTTTTTTTTAGTATATCTTTTAGCATTACAGGTCAAGAAATAATTCACCCTTCCTCACACAGAAATGAAAGAACTACGCTACCTATTGGCATATGTTAGAAGGTCAAGGTATAATCTTTCAACCATGATGTATGAATACTGTTGAGAATCATTTACTTTCTTCTTAAATTTACTAATCTCTACAACCTAAAAGATATATAGATCAGTAAAATCTAACACAAAATTATGTTCTTTATAATAAATTGAATGAAACCCTTGAATACAATGTTTAATTCAATCTATTTCGTATATATCCAGAGCTTAAAATAACTGCCGGTCATCCCTGTGGAGGAGAAATTTTTCAGAATTATCTCCTCCACAGTGATGACCGTCAGTTATTTTAAGCCCTGATATATTACAACCTTATTTGTACCTTACAAGAGCAAATAGTTACTGTGGAGGAGTGTTTTTTAAGCATAGCTTCAGGATATACTTAAACACTAGTCCTCCACAGTGATTATTTGCTACACATATTAGAAGAGTATTATATCAAAAAGCTTGCATTTGATTGATTTCTTCAGAAAAATGTCAGTTAGTAGCACGAGCATGACTTTAAATTTAATTACAGCAACGGTCGGACCGTTATCTTAAGGCTTGTTACAGATAATTTTTGCGTAAACAAATCGTGTTTGATATTTGGGTATGAAATAGCTGGTTATTATTTCAACACCTAAAAGTTGTTTATTATATGAGGATATAAAATCAGGGGTTAGAGACCAAAGTCGACAATGGTACAACAATTTTGGGCACGTCTGGGAAATACTGGGCAAACAATTAAAGTTTCTAATGTATGCTGCCTTAATCATTAAAAGATTTAATTTGGGATGTAGTAGTTCATTAAACAAGGTCATTACATTAGCTATTATATGTCAGTATAAGGCTGTATTTCAAGCTCTTTCTGATTAATTTGTGCATCCAAATGCTTACTTTTATCTAAGACCTTGAATATTGGAATGATTTAGCCATAGACCTTCATTGCCCGTTGATTGTTAGTTGTTCTAATGATATTTTGCTGATTTTGAACAGGTTTTTGCTGGCTGGGTTATAAATCATTAGGTCTATGACATGATTAACTATAATCATTTCAATATGAGTTTAACTAGACAGACATGCACAAAAATCTTTCAAAGGATATAATTATGTTTACCTGTCTAAAAGATCCATATTTATAGGATGCTATAATTTGTTCTGCAGTCTAAATTACAAAAGAAATTCAGTAAAGGTTGATTTCCACGAGGCAAAAATATCACTGTAGAAGAATTATTACTATTTTTAGGGCAGTCATCTGTAAAGTGTTGAAACTTTGAGACAAAAACAATTTCACATCTCGCTGTCATTAAACTCATCCCTAATCGTTTCTAGTGAAAACACCCACAATGCTTTGAAAAATTGAGACAATATTGGTGAAATATTACATAGAAACGTTTCAAATCAAATCAAAAAAGGTTATTTTGGCTTTACGTAGGTGGGACCCAGAACCCTTAAAAACAACACTGCAACAATACTTATCAATCAAGCTTTGAAATCTGTCATACATCACCTATGGAGGAGTTTTTCAGTTTAGTTTTCAACTGTCCAGCCAAAAGCTTAACTGAATAAACACTCCTCCACAAGTGATATCCAACAGTAATGCTTGTAGACTACATACATCTTTACGATTGGCAAGAAAGAATCCAATCGTTGAATCATAAAGTCTTCTCGTTGATTGAAAGCACCCAGATTCAAATCCACCAGTTAAGAAGAAATAACTAAACAACAAATAAAACACCTGCAGTAATCACTGTGGAGGAGCGATGTTTTAGCATTACTTCAGGCTATATAAAAAATTTATCCTCTACAGTGATTATTTGTTCTTATTTTGAGCATTGAAAAGAAGAATTAATCGTAATCAAATTAAACGTGGATGTACCATGGAGTTCCACAGTTTGGCAAATAAGCAGGCCAAGAAAAGTGTTCAAAATAAGAACAAACAAAAGTGATTTTGATCAAAAGCAATCTTGCTTCAGGGCTCTGTAGTTACGTTAAACACTTAATTCATTTAGACATAATCACTTAGGGATCATCTTCAAAATTCCCTTGCAGGGAAAGAGTGCTGAATCAATGATCATGCATTTGATTGGTTTTATGGTACTTCCAGATCTGAAAAGTGGATCTAAATTCCACTCCGTGGATGGAATTCAGATCCAAGCCAGAATAAAGAATAGCCTGTCTTTAGCTTCAAGTGAAATGCTGAACTTACCCAAAAGTATCATACATAATATACTTGAGTTCTAACTCTTCCATTAGCTGATCACATGCTCCATAAGCACCTAGAGAGGAGATAAAAAGAAACTTAGCAGTGGTAAAAGAGTAAACAATCACTGTGGAGGAGTGATTTTTGAGCATAGCTTCAGGCTTCAGTTAGTATTTTTAAGTGTTCTTATTTCAAACACCGTTGTTATCGCACAATTTTACGCTGTTCCCATGTAGAGGAGGCACAGAACACCTATGCAATCTGTTTTGCAGATTGTATTAAAATAACCACTGTGGTGGGGCGTTATTGAGTGTAGCTTCTGATTTTATGAATTCCTTCTCCACAGTGGTCATTTGCTCTTATTTTAACCACTGCAATAACAGGGAAAACAAAATATAACTCTATAATGTTTATATCAACTGTAATAATATAATCCTATATCAGCTCTAGATAACCTATTGAGCACTCTTGGATGATATATTATATCAAACGCAGTATATCAACTACTGCAAAAACTTACCTAATTTTGAATACATGTAGAAAAGCAACAATTTAAATTGAGCATTAGACGGACTACTCTCTGCACCTTCTTCCAGAAATAACAAGATATGCCAGTTCATACTTCCATCTCCTGAAAAGAAACAAATATTAATTTTTTGATTTTATGATCGAGAAGAGCGATCAGTGCTTAAAATAAGAGCAAATAATCACTGTTGTAGAGTGATTTTTAAGCATTGCTTCAGGCAAGAAAGCTTGATTATTTTTTGTTCCTATTTTGAACTTTGTCAATTGAGTGGTCAGAATAAAAGTAAATAATCACTGTGGAGGAGGGATTATTGAGTATTGCACAGGGCTTTATAGCCTGAGTTATGCTTAAAATTCACTCCTTTAAAGTGATTATTTGTTCTTATTTCGACCATCGATATTGTTAGTAGAAGTCTAAAATAACTGTTGGGCATCACCTGTAGAGGAGAGTTTTTAAAGTATAGTTTTAGTATACGGGCAATTATTCCAAGGCTTGTACCAGATAATGCAGAACTATCGCCAAATAGATTTCCAAATCATATATTTATTTTAGCAACTTTAATCGACGGCAATGAAAGTAGCCTGCCAAATCGAGCACAAGATTATTATACTTAACCGCATACATTACAGTGCTTGAAATAGGAACAAAATAATCACTGTGAAAGAGGGGTTTATGAGCATTACTTCAGGCTCGCTAGCCTGAAGCAATACTTAAAAATCACTCCTCTGTAGTGATAATTCGCTCTTATTTCAAACGCTGCATTATGCAAAATACTATCAGGTATATGGTATCAGATTTTCTAAAGAGTTTCTTGCCAACGTTATAAATGAGACAAGAATCTATCTGAGTTATGAATTCAATCATTAAAAACATAATCAAAGCAACAGCATTAAAGTAACCCACCAAACTGAGCAAAAGTTAAACCGTGCAGATAAAATAATACTACTATGAATACGCTAAACAGTTTTTGAAATAAGAGCGAATAATCACTGAGGAGAGATTTTTCAGTATTGCTTCAGGCTAGACTATGTAATATTGTCACACATTTGAACCCGAGATAAAAATACAAGTTGATTTCATATTAAGGAGCTTGAAAAATAAATAACACTGCTTTTTATTTCATGTAAAAATCTTTATCAGTTCTGAAGTAATTCACTTTTAAGGTTTTTGAAGAAAGCAATTTTAGTTACTTTATGCGTAAATAATGACATTATAGTTTGGTAGTCCTTATATGGTAAGGTACTTTATTGACAACACCTTATGAATCGTGCAGTTCCAGTTTACATTGAGCATAATATCCATAACAAGGCTTAAAGGTGAATCTCCAGGCATATTCATTCGCGCAAATTCAAAATGATGTCATTATATTGGTTGAAAGTGGCATTACCTGAACGAATTTGCCTAGTAGAGATCCACCTTAAAGGTTAATGACAAGCTGGAAAATATGCTGCGCTAACATCTGTATCCTTAGTTTAATGTGTTTAATCTGTCCTTGAATCTGTGCTTATTCATACCACACAAGCCTAAATATGGCTGTCAGTCATCATCTATGGAGGAGTGTTTTTAGTATAGTTTCCAGCTACAAAACTGAAACCTATACTCAAAATTATACCTCCACAGATGATGTCTGTCCAGTAGTTATAATTCAGGCTTATCAGATTTATTCAGATATACCTTTACTTTTGTTTATGTCCATGAGTAAATAAACAGCTAGTAGAACTAACACATCACCATGTTGATGCTCAGTTTTCTTTAAGTCACTTCCTAATAAAGCAATGTTTTATGTGGAGTTTACAAGAAAAACCTGTAAATAACTGGTACACCCTACTTATTTGTAATTTTCAGAGAATTTTATAGAGAATAACATAAAAATAGTATGATAAAGGTTATGTATATAAAATACTAAAGTATATTACATCTGTGCAAGAACACGCTTTATCATGTGATCACTTTGTTAATTATGACATTTTTTCTGTTCTTACGCATGCTGAAAAATCCTTTATGTTAGAACTCAAGGAGTCCCTAATAAAACTATTCGTTTCACTCCATTGTATCTCTACAATTAATTATGCACGGGTAACTTTCAGTAAGTTATGCAAAAAACCTTTTGTTTTTATATGTTATAATTTTAGTAGTTACTTGTATTATGCTTTACGCCTTTTATATATGTTAGTTTACAGTGCAAAAATTTGACTCGAAAATCAACGCTGTCGCGTTCGAAACATTGTCAATATAATATGGATTTGTCATAACTTGTGTCGTTTTTGTATGTTTTATGCAACTATTTATAATATAAAGTATTATTAACAAAAAGATACCATAATAAGGATCCAGCTAAGTATAACCAACAAAATCAACTTTTTTGGTGGAAATAAAAAAGTAAATTTGAACAAAATTCAACAAAACTGAAACTGGTTTCATAGCCTCAAGTTGAGGTTCGGAAATCCTGAGTTAAAAAACCCGAGTTAAGTTCTGTAACTCGGGTTTCTTAACTCTGGATTTCCGAACCTCCCTCAAGTTCTGATGCAAAATGACTTTACAATGACAGTGTTCGAAATAAGAGTATATTTATTTACACAGGTCTGGAAATTCAGATTGGCATCTCTGTGGAGGAGCAACTTTTGAGACTAATTTGCAGCCTTTTAGATTTCCAAACCTGTTTACACATCCATTACAGTCACTGTCAATTACCTAATTTTAATGAGTCTTTATACTTCTTCATGTATGATTTTGCTTTACAGAGTCTTTCTTCACAGGAAAGGTTCTTGTGTAACTTTAACTGTCTGTGCAAACACTCCACACAGACTTCCTGCATTAACTGATTGGTCTAGAAAGAAAGCATTTTAAATAAAAAAAAATCTACAGAAGAGAGTACTGAGTCAATGATCTCGCAATGGGCGAAGAAACCAATCCATTGCAAGCTCATTGACCTAACACACTTCTGCACAGATTCATTTTTCTTGAATTTTGTCAATTTTAGTTGATTTAACCCTAACAAATAGTTGATTTTGGAGCGAAATTTTGAGATGGTCCCTACGTTCCTTATTAAATAAGAACAAATAATCCCAGTGGAGGAGGATTTTTAAGCATAGCCTGAAGCTCCATAGTGAATATCTCAATTACAGATGTTCTTAGTAAGAAGGCCATTCTTATATAAGAAGTTCTTGAAATTAACTACAGCAATCACCAGTGGAAAAGCACAAAATTTTTGAAAATCAGCAGTAAAGACACTAGTATAACGTATTAAACGTTGTGCAAGTGACTTTACTGTGGACATGAATAAGTTATTGCTCACTGAGTTGTAGCACACTCCTTCACAGGCAATGTCCAGCAATTATATTCAGGTTTGCTCTATAACCTCTAGCTGGAGCTGATTAATCCTGATAAACAAATTGCTGGAGATAAAGAAGATCTCTGTCAGTAGTTGAAATAACATCAAATAATAACTGTGGAGGAGGGATCTTTGAGCATAGCTTCCTCCACCCCAGTGATAATTTGCTGTTATTTTGATCACTCCGGTTTCAAATAAAAGCTCCAATGGGTGCATCTGTTTCGAAAGAAAAATGGCATTACAGAATTTGTTCAGTAAGGCATAGAAAATCTTTATAAAATGAAACATAGAGCAAAATAAAGATTTAATTTTTAAGTATTAGAATGTTCCTAACTTCTTTGTAGGGAAGCATTACAGTTAAGCATCTTGTAGCTTCAATCAATCTCCAGGTCAATTGTGCTTTTAAAACATTACGTACCTTTGCTTTATCAGTTGCATCTTCTGAACATGGCTTAATACACCTGGATAGATTCTCCACCAACTAAAAAAAAACAACACTAAAATCAGTAACGTTGTAGTTGGAAAGTATTACTATTTCAACTACAAAGAAGATACTACCTAGGTTTAAATAATAATCAAAGATAAAAATTGTGTATCATTTTTATTGATACTGGTCCAAGTTTGCAGGTCATTTCCAAAATACTTAGCATTTCAGCCTGCAGCTATATTCAAAAAGCATGCTTTTACAATGATTACTCCTATTCTGGAGCATTAAAAAAAAAAACTTTAATCATTTGCCCCCTCTTAAGACTGAGGCCACTACTACAGTAGGAAAGGAGTACTCTTTTACCCTTTCTAGATCTTTATTGTTATCTTGATAGGGGATACAACCCCCAATCTACCTTATTTACCCTGAAACATGGCTGGAACCACTTTACAGGGGGAACAGGTAGATGGCAATGCTTCCAGGGATGCGTCACAAAAATTTCCCCCGAGTGTGGCATTGAACCAGGAACCTCCATTTCATAAGCACCACTTCTTAACCACTGAGCCGCTGTTACCTAGGTTAAGATAATACCTCAGCTTTTTGTTCTTCAGCAAGTATGTTAGTATATGCTTTGATATCATTAAAGCAACATGGTTTAGATCCAAATTGATTGAAATAATTATTTAGTTCATTCACAACATCTTCTGTAGAACCTAAAAGAGGAGTAGAAAAACATTTCAATAGAACATATATTCCAGTACTTACCTAAGTGGGCAAATCCTGTTCAAAGTCTGGATTGAGGATGCTAAAATAACGTTTTCAATGTTGCTCTAACGTCTTTGCTGTTGACTTTGAACAATTTTTTGCCCACTAAGTAGGAACCAAAATTTTAGTATGTAAATGATTTTGCAGGCCTCTGAATTCACGTCGGCATTCCCCTGTGGAGGAGCAAATTAGCCTCCAAAGATGTTCCTCCATAGGGGAATGCCGTCAAGAATTCAGAGGTCTGATTTTGAAACTGACCAATATTGTACAGCATTTCAAATAACTAGTGAAACAATGCTCAAATATCCCTCCTCCACAGTAATTATTTACTCTTATTCAAACACTGAACTATTTGAACCTGATGAGAAAAGTGAGTATTGAAAAGCAAAGTCTGTAAGAAAATCGTTGTGAAAGTAGAATTACAACAGTGGTTTGTGAATCACAATCCATTATTTGAAACACCGCATACCTTTTCCATTTTCTAAAAGCACCTTATTGAGTTCCAGAATAGCTAGTTTTGGTCCACGAAGCAATGGGTTGTTATCTGCCATATTTGATAGAAAACTCCTAGCAGCTTCTGGAGTAGAATCTGGTTGTATGCTATAACAAACAATGGAAAAATGACAAATGAGATTAAGATAAACACAATAGCATGCCTCCAAATCAAAGTGACAGTAAATTAAACCTAGTAGCATATGGAAATGATTCTCAAACAATATACATCATACTATAATATATAATGATATAGTGTTCTTATATTGTCATGTTGATGTATTTATATGCTGTAAACATTTTCTACATGTATGTAAGCTATAGAATATTATGTGTATAGACTACAAGTATATAGGTATACATAGGCTTTGTGTATATAGGATGTGTATGCTTTACCTATATCATAGGTTACATGTATATAAGCTATATGTATGTGTATATGTTAAGATAAATATATAGGTCATATGCATAAAAGATATATTATGTTTAAAACATAAAGATTGGTTTCCATTAGCTTTCCTTTAACATTAAAAAGACTTGCTAAATTTTCAAATGAAGAAACACTGGACAATAGAACAATGCAAGAATATTAATTTCTTTGAAATAATTCCATTACTTTACTAATAAAACTTTCTCTATTTTATTATCCGTTATATGGATAATTCCTCCCTTATAATTTTGGTATAAACTTTTACTGGACATTGTCAAAACCTTAGAGAAATCAAATTTTAAAACACTCTAAGACTCTAATCTTAAATGTTTTATAAATGTAATTATAATTATAATATGGGTAAACATTTTACTGAATGTGGTCAAATCCTCATAGAAATCAATTTTCCAATGTTTATAAAATCCCTTTTCTGCCGATACTCGTCAACGAAGTCAGGGGGGGGGAATGGACAATGGTCTCATAATATTGCCTAGAATACCAAATTTCACGTGTGGAAGATGATATTAATAGTAGTTTTCAGTATTCCAGCTGCAAACTGTACTTAAAAACACTCCTCCACAGGTGATGCCCGGCAGTTCAGGCTTGCATAGGGAGAACCTCTAACCTTGTTATCCAGCAATATACTATTTAAATATGAATAATACCTCGAATCAAGCAATAATCACTGCGGAGGAGCATTTTTGAGCATCTTTAGCCCTTATAGACTGAAGCCATGTTCAAAAGGTAGCGCTCTGCAGCGACTATTTATTCTTAAATAGAGCATTTGAATAGCACATACTTTTCTGTGTCCACGGGTACATCAGGTGTGTAACCATCTTTACATAGTTTTATAAAGGAGTGTAAATACCCTTGATAATAGCACCACTGATCTGGACTAAAAAGAAAACAAACACACTATTTTAGACCATGTAAATAATGTAAGGGACTGTCTCAAAAATAAAGCTTACTAATAGGCAAAAACTAGTTTAAAGTCAGCAGTAAAGACTCTAGAACAACATCGTTCGACTTTTTTCTAGCGTTTTTACTGTGAAGTTCGAACAAAGTTTTGCCTGTGGATTAGTTCCATTGGTACGAAGAAATAAACCTGTTGCAAGCTCATAAACCACTTTTATTACAGTATTTGAAATAAGAGCAAATAAACACTGTGGAAGAGGGATTTTTGAGCATTGCTCCAGACTTTATAGCCCAAAGCAATGCTCAAAAATCACTCCTTTGCAGTGATTATTTTTTCTTATTTCAAACACTGTATATATAGTGGATGATCTATGTACTTCATTCAAGGATTTCATTATGCACCAATAATATCAAAGTTTAGCTGAAAGCCTTATTTTAGCTATTCACCTATATAAATGCCATAAACCCCTCAGTGTGAACAAGGCTTAATAGGTCCTGACAAAATTGATGTACACTGTAAGGTTATCTAATATTATAGAATTGTAAAGGATTTTTTTCCTTCATTAGTATTAAATAAATAAAGTACATACATGGGCTGTGAGTGAAATGAACCTATCATATTTCAAGTAATTAGCACCTGGACGTTAAGGGCACTTATTAACAGTGGATTAGCACCAGGATGCTAGGAGCACTTATTAAAAGGGGAGTGCTAAACCAAATGGGCGCTAATAAAAAACTGTTTTAAAATTTACTTAGGGGATCATGTCCTTTTCATTTTTTCACAACATTTTGATATCATTATGTTTTTCCCTGAAGTAACTAAGGGAGCATCTCCAGAATTCATTCCCTAGGGAAAAGTGCTGAATTCGAAGAAACCAATCAGTTTTAAGCTTTTTGACTTAACACTCTTCATCGTGGCTCCTAAATTTGAATGGTAAATTTCTCCTCCCTGAATTTAAATGTTCATCATGTTCCTTATTTTTGTTCATCATGTTCCTTATATGTGTTTTATTCAGGGTTGGCACTTACTTAAAAGGGGAGGGGGGCTTAACACTATTTGGTCTGGGCCTTGCGTTTTCCCCTATTTGGCCGGTGAGGGCAAAAAACGCTAGAAGCATAAAATTCCTAGTACTTTCTATTTCTACCATTACTGTAACAATAAACATGATGTCAGCAGAATTTTGAAACTTTTGAAACTTTGGTATTTATGGAGCCATTTTGATTGAGAAATGGCTTTTCATATTTTTTCCAAATTCTGAAAGACAATTGAATTCTATTTCATATTGATGCCAAAATAATTTTATGAAAATGACTTCATCAAACAGTATGGGATGCCAAACTTATCAAGATTTCTTTCCAAACTATGATGTTATTATATGACATCATCAGGGTTATCACCAAAACTAATAATGTCACAGCAGATTTATTTCACGATAAACCACTTGTGAAAGTTTCTATCTAATCAAAAGTTATGATGTAATCATTTTATATTTCGAAATAAAAATAATTTTTTAAAGTGACGGCTTTCTGATATTGCGCCTCTTATTCAAACACTGTAAACACTTACTGTTCTTGTAATGCATTCTTATACTTAATGTTAACATCACTCCAACGTTCCAATATATTTAAATATGACAATGTTTTATCCACCTTTTCATTTAATACGCATCGTAATTTGTCTATAAAAATAATAAAGTGTTTGATTACAGAAGATGTGAATATCACTTAATTGATTGATTACTTGGCTTCGATAATTTGAAATCTTTGTCCACAGAAATTATTATAAAAAAATTAGCCTTTTTAAAAAAGCCTTTTTAGGTATGTTTAAAGGAAGTAAATTTGACCAAACTCAAGAAAAACTTAAACTGAAACTTATAATTTGTTATGTTAAACTATAAAATGATGTTAGACATACCACCAAAATCACTTTCAAGAAGTTTCAGAAGGTCCTCATATTTTTCTTGGAGCTCAAGAATCATCATGTACAATCTCACTTCTAAAAGAAATAAGAATTAAATAATCACAGTAGTGGTCAAAAAAGAGCAAATAATCACTGTGGAGGAGTGACTTTTGAGCATAGCTTCAGGCTTTATATCCACAATAAAACGATTTGGTTGCAAAAAAGAATGAAACTGATTCCATAGCTGCATTTTTTTAATCCATTTCAGAAGCGGAAATTTTGGGAAAACGATTTACATTGTTCAAGATTTCCATTGCTTTGAATCAAAAATTGATTAACGTGTGAAAGAAGATATTTTTAGTTGTTTCTGGAGATAATGCGACAAAATTATTATAGTGTGGATACAGCCTTACCTTCTTCAGCTTCTATTTTCTCTTCTTTCATAAATTTTGAAACCATTCGTTCAGCTAAACTCAGTAACATGTTCTTTCTCTTTGATTCTGTACTTGTTAATGACTACAATAAGAAAAAATAATCACTGTGCAGGAGGCATTATTGAGCATAGTGTCAGGACACTTCCACGATGATTAACTTACTATGATTTCAAACACTTTTATAATGTATTGCCGGAAAATATAGATTTTCAACTGACAAAGTATCTTAGATTTTTTGGGGGGTTTGTTATTAGCTGCAAGTACTTGATCATGAAGCATTTACAAAGACATAGTGAAAGCCTTAGGTAGAGACTTAGGAGCACCGCGACCCATGGGCCACTGGTTGTTCTGGCTAAAAAATTATCTTATTTTCTCCAATTAAAAAATGTTTTAGGGGAAATAATGTTTCAGTCAAAAAAAAAAGTTGCCAGAATGTTTTTCCAGCAAAAAAAAGAAAAATATATTTTTTTTTGAAAAAACAATTACCACCTGTCAAATATTTGGTTGCTAAGGGCAAATTTTCCTTAGTTACCCAAAAAAACATATTTTTAAATGATCTGATATAAAATTTAGAAAAAGTTCTAATGATTCTAGTAATACAAGCCATTAATTCAAAAGTTATGGAAAATAGTATGAAAAGGAGCTAGGAGTTAACAGCAAATACAAGGTATGAATTAAGGGGTCGCACTTCACATTTTGCAAACCATTTTTCAAGTATTACAATGCATTTTTCTGTTTTTATTGCTCAGTGTCGCAAATTCCCGTTGTTTTCTAACAATTAACAACTTTTGCTAAGGAATTTGAAGTCCATAATTCGAGCTCTGATATAATCACTGTGGAGGAGGAGATTTTGAGCATTGCTTAAGACATTATGCTCAAAACCACTCCTACACAGTGACTATTTGCACTTAATTTGAAAATTGATTAAATTCTTACCTGCATAACAATACTCATGATAGCCCAGAAATAATATGGATTCTTTGGGAACGCCTTGTAAAGATTCATTGCTGCCTATAAACACACAAAACCAAAGCAGATATAATTCTTATGTAGTAGAATTTTGAATTTACAAAAACGCAAAAAATTTAACTGACTTAAACCAAACGAAAACAAATAAACCGATTGAGCATTGAATTCAAGAAACAGTTTTTGGAATGTTGATACAAGGTATGTGCATTTTTTGCCTCACTATTGTAGCCATGGATACAATCCCTGCTTCTTTTAAATACAAAGAGTACATGACAGTGGTGTAAACAAGAATAAATAATCGCTGTGGAGGAGGGATTTATGAGCATAGATTCGGGCTTTGTAGCCTGAACATATGCTAAAAAAATCTATCCACGAAAGCGATTATTTGGCATTATTTTAAACACTGGAATGCATAAAAGAACCAATTGTTTATACATCAGGCAGTCATTACATGGACCCCTAAATGAGTTTCACCCTAAACAATCTTGCATTTGATTGGTTTCTTCATACTGAAGAAATCAATCAATTGCAAGCTCTTTTAGGGTAAAACTCATCTAGGGGTCCATGTAAAGGCTGCCTAGGTCAATAAATGTACAATTTAATGTATCAAAAACATGCTGACTAATAGTATTTCTCTGTATATATTACTTGTATGCTTAAGATTCAAGATCAGCAGTGGTCAAAATAAGAGCAAATAATCACTGCAGAGGAGTGAAATTTGAGTTTAAGGCTACGATGAAAAATCCCTCCTCCACAGTGATTATTACTCTTATTTCGATCTATGCTCTGTAGACCTCTATAGATGAACGGAGATTTACAGAACGGCTGCAATTATAACAACGTATATATAAGTTTGATCTAAAACTTATGTACCAAAGATAAATTTTCTGGCAGATTAAAGAAATTGGTTAAAATCCAACAAGGATAAAGAAACTATGCAGAAGGGTGAAAAAAGAAAGAAAGAAACCAATCCATTGCAGATTTTAAATTTAAAATGTTCCACAAAGAATTTAAAACAGTGTTCAAAATAAGAGCAAATAATCACTGCTAGAAAGCCTGAAGCAATGCTCAAAAATCCCTCCTCTGCAGTGATTATTTCCTCTTATTTCGAACACTACTTTCTTAGCGAAAGTAGATGAAATAAATACCATACATGTTGTTGTTTTTTATGTTCTTCAATACGAACGCATGCCATAAACAGATGGCTTAAAAACTCTTCATTTTTCAGCGTTTGATTAACTGCCAGTTCATAAATTGCGACAATTCCTTCGGCTATAATAAAATAACAGATTTCAGCCAAAATTCCTAGTCATTGTAAATTTACGAAAATTAATTTTGCCATAGTAACAGCGAGGTGATTTTAATATATCAATAATTATTTTTGTACTTGGTTACATTTTTCTAAAGTTTTAAACCGGTTTAACATATTTACATTATTTAGATTTCTGTGGTTCAAAACAGAGGGGATAAAATCAAAATATCAAGCGACCAATACAGAATTATATTACAGTTTGAGGGACCATCTCCAAAATTCATTTCCAGGTGTGCTGAATCCATGATCTTGCAATTGATTAATCAATTGCAAGCTCATTGACATAACACTCTTCATCGCAGATTAATTTTTCTCAATTTTATTGATTTTGACTACTTTAAAGCTACTATCTGCTTTTTAAAACGAATTTTGGAGATGGTTCCTAACTATTATGAATGTTTTGTTATTACCCATGTGGTTATAATACATAATAAATATTTAACAAAATTGAAAATATATTTAATTGACAGACCAGATTATGTAATTTACAGATCAGAATTTGTGCATACTGATCGAGTTATAATGCCCCTAAACCGATAATAAGCATTTTTGTTTTCACTTTGGTATAGCTTATCCTCTATAGGCTTATTTTTTGTTTTCTTTGTGGTTTTGTCAAGTAGCTAAGAAACAGATTTAGTTCAAACTATGCAATGCATTTAGTAAGTAAGTAAGTAGTAGTAAGTAAGGCTTTATTTATCAATAGCGTTTACAGGATATAAATGTAAGTATATATAAAAATAGTTAATTTACATTGCTATCGAAAGGAGATCATTGCTAAACCAAAAGCTTAAACAAGGCAATGACCACCCCTAGTTAGGACAATGCATGGAAACATAATTTGGGGAGAATGGATTGAGAGTTGAACAAAAAATACTGATTAGATTCATTTTTACACAAAAACAATAGTTCTATACATTAGATGATACATATTTTTGTTTTTAAGTTCATAGATTTTTAAGTTCACAAGTTGGTCACATGGCACATTTCGCCAAAGAAACCAATCCATTGCAAGCTCTTTGACTTAACACACTTTATCACAGATTAATTTTTGTCGAATTTTGTCGAATTTTAGTTGATTTATTCTTAACAAAAAAGTTGGTATTGGAGCAAAATTTTGAGATAACTTGTATAGGGAAAAGTTTTGTAGCGAGTGAAATGGACTATATTCCGTTTTTGTAAACAAATAATCTTTATCAAGTTTTCTTATAAATATATTGTACATTTAGATAACAGTGGTAACTTTGATAATAATTGGAATCCCTGTGAAGTCGTTCCGGCCATGCTTAAGGGTTAATAAGGTAGATTGAGGGTCGTATCCCCTATTAGAAGATTGATAAAGATCTGAAGAGGGCAAAAAAGTACCCCCTCTCCTAGTAGTGGTCTTGGCCTTGAGAGGGGGAAACGATTTAAAAAATAAAATAAAATTACGTTCTAATGGATCCCCATATAGATATGTTTACCGTTAGGTCATATGTCTAAGCCCTTAAGATATAAGAAGTAACTAGACGCTGTAGTGAAATTCCTAAACTTAAAACATTTAAACAGCAATCAGATCAAAATTTGCCGATTAAACAAAATTAATTTAGCGAGTTCATGTAAACACTGCCTTAGTTATCTTCTTTGTATAGCCTTTATAGCCGAAAGCTATGCTCAAAAAATCACTTCCCCACAGTGATTATCTCTTAGTTTGAACATTGCATCATTTGGTCTTTATCAACCATTGGTGTTCTACTAAAATCTGATGTGGTTAAGGAATAATTTCCATGCACAGATTGTTGCTAAAAATTGTTAGCAGTTACTGCATTAAGATGGATAATGTTACTATAATCTAGCCATTGGGGACTTATAAATATATAACTTGTGAGGCTAATTAAAATCACCTGGGAAAACATGAAAATAAAAAATAGAATAAATAATAATAAAATATATACTTTTTAAAAGTTTTTGTGGTTTATTTTGAATAAACATTTAACTGTGATTTTTTTTTGTGAATAGTTTAACAAAGTTATAGCAAAAGCCATTTAGAAATACAATGGAGATTTGTTTGAGTGCTTTTTTATTAAATTTGTATCTAGAAATGGTCTTGTTACATGTTTATAACATATGAATGATATTGAGAACATAATTGGGTAAGGCTCACTTATAATTTGCATAACACACTTACAGTGTTTGAAATTAGAGCAAATAATCACTGTGGAGAAGGGATTTTTAGGCACTAGCCTAAAGCAATGCTCAAACATCACTCCTCCACAGGGATTATTAGCTCATATTTTTTTAAGGTCACTTGCAGATGATTCTTCGTTCGTATAGTCACTCCCAACTACAAAATTGAAATACGGAATACACTCAATATTCATTACTTTTTTGAAATTTCTTCCATATTTTAAATCCCACAATTGCTATTTTGAAGACATAATAATTTCACAAATAATAATGAATTAAACAGCAGCATTATTTCAGTAAAAACATCAATACAGTGGTAGGACAATGAACAAATCATAATCATCTGCAAGTAGCCTAACACATCACCCTTTACTTTGAGAATTGGTGTCAGTTTATAATTGAGTGAATGCTATCACTCAAAACAACAACAAATAAACTTGAAGGAGTGCAAAAATTACTCTTCTACAGAAA
This sequence comes from Neoturris breviconis, assembly GCA_032360805.1. Classification (NCBI taxonomy): domain Eukaryota; kingdom Metazoa; phylum Cnidaria; class Hydrozoa; order Anthoathecata; family Pandeidae; genus Neoturris; species Neoturris breviconis. Next base: position 24,969 of record JAULBZ010000732.1, read on the forward strand.
TTATTGGTTATTATTTTGTACACTTACGTTTTTGGGTTTCTTTATAGCACATTGTCATTGCTTGAAGAGTAGAATCATCCAATTTCTCTGCAGTTGCCTGAATGTCCTCCAGCAGAATAATACTTTCATTGGGTCTTCCAGAGCGCACCAGAGCCAATGCTTTTAAGGCCTGTAAACGACATTGTTCCAATACAACAACTATCCTATATACCTTGTTTTGCATCGTATTATGTGTAACAGAAATAAGCACACCCCTTCAATTAAGCACGCCACAATTCCAATTTCAATATTAAAAATGACATTGACTAGATACTTTAGATACTTCTTTGTAACTTTGGTGAAGCGCGAGAAAATATTGGCGTAAAACTTGAAAAAGCCCCTAAAACTTGAAAAATTAAAAATGCGCACTGTGCGCGCTATTTCGAAAAAATATGTACCACTAGACCTTTGTTCCTCTAATATCTAGAAAAGCCATTACTAGGAAAAACATTTATAAGGACATGTCCTTATACCAGTTTTTTAAGTTCCAAACCTTCAAAAATCTTAAAGTTTCGCTTATAAAGACATACCCTTATCCGAGGTAACAGGGTACAAAGCTGAGCCACTCTCTCATATTGCAGACTATTTTGATGGATGTACTATAATAGTGCACACAAACACAATGGATTCGACCAAAACTATTAGGTCGAAAAGTGTCAGATTAGGAAGAAAAACGTATCAGATCTTGTAGTATATAGCAGGAACTACCAGCACAGGGGTTAAAATAACTGCCAGTCATCACTGTGGAGGAGAGAATTTTCAGAATATTATCAGTCAAATTAGCTAAAAAATATTCTGAAAAATCTCTCCTCCACAGTGATGACTGGCAGTTAAATTAACCACAAGTACAATATCCTCTCCGTATAAATCTCCTATGACTATCAACATTTTAGAATAAGCATGCCTCTTATATAAATGCATCTTTACAAAAATCAAATTTGAAATCAGTGCACTGTGTTCTTATTCAAATATAATTGTACTACTTAAACTTGGAATTGAATATCAGACTGTTTACAGTATTTAAAACCAAACCTTGGCACAGTGCAAATCTTTTTGCTTCTTTAAGATACCATCAGCCAGTTTTATTGCTTGCTTGTTATTCAGGTTATCTAAAGCATCTGAAACATAAAATGTGTTAATATAATAAACTAAGTTTATACACACATTGAAAACTTTACACAAGCCCTGAAGGCTTGAAATAACTGCCGGACATCGCCTATGAAGGAGTGTTTTTTTTAGCATAGTTTTCAGCTGGACACTCTCCATACACTTGGGAACCATCTTAAAATTTCACCACATAACCAATTTCTTTGGTTTATATATATTAACAAAATTCAACAAAAATGAATCTGTGCAGAAGTGTGTTATCAACAAACATGCAATGGATTCCATCGCAAGTTCGTTAACTCCGTACTCTCCTCTGTAGATATTCTTTTTGAGATGGCCCCTTGTATAACAAGGAAGATATAAAGAAACCATTTTCAATAAAAGATTCGACTTGCTTGATTTGCTGAGCAGAATTCTTGGCTCATCATTAATTATGCAAATAAAACTCAATGCCATCCTATAACCCAGTGGGCAAAAAAGGCAGTAAAATAATGTTAGAACAATGTTCTTTGAAATCAGAACAGTTTCGTTGTATTCTTTTCGCCACTTGAAGCAAACGAGTCCTGTTTTTTTAATGATTTCTTTGAAATTCTCTGAAAAAACAGTAAGAGGAGGGAAGTCTTTAGGGCTTGTTTCGGTACTTTTTTGGTTCTAGATGGATCGTTTTGGTTTCTTGGGGACAGTTAGTTACCTTATTAAGCTTCCATAAGTCGCTTGACTTTCGTTTCGGTATTTTTTTAGCTGAAAACACAAGAATTTTTTAGAATTTTGTTATGGCCTCCCCGCATTCATGTTCAGATACCCTAACACTAATTCTAATGTGCTGTCTAGGTATAAAATAAAAAAATGTTAGATTCGGACACTTCGTCCGAATCTCAACATATTATAAATCATTGGAAAGATAATTTATTCACCTTTTATTTGTTTTTCACCCCATTTAAAAATATTAATTACTTTTCAAGATATTTACCAATTTGTAATGGCATGTAATAAAATCGCTCTGACTGTCTGAAAGTGTAAGGGACCGTCGACAATTAGGTTTCGTCGCTTAATAAGGCAACTAACTATCATCGATATACCGAAACGCTACATCTAGAACCCTTGCTTCCTGCGGCGAAAAGAATACGCCGAAACTGTTCTAGAACCTTTCTACATAACATACAAATAACATTTGGAAGGAGGAGATA
>JAULBZ010000733.1:0-27297 GCA_032360805.1 Neoturris breviconis
AGCAATAAAGATCAGGTGGCAAGATTTTGGTTCAAGTTTCCCAGTGGGCAAAAACCGTACCTGTTTACTGCAGACTTTGAACAAGTTTTCGCCCACTGGTTCAGGCCTAATATTTTACTGCATGAAATATTTGTCTAACACTATATTTCCAGACAGTTTTTTCCACTCTGCTGTTTTTTGTTTTTTTTGCTGTTTCGTTTGCTCTGTGGTCGCAAAAGAATTATGATAAAACAGGAGTTGTTTTTTTCCAAATCAGGAATTTGATTTTAAATTGCTTCATGGTAAAGAAATTAGTAGTACAAGACTTTCCCTATGAAAAATAAGTTTAATACAGACATTCAGCAGAATGACTTTTGGAGAGAGTCAAATTTTGGATGGAAAAAAGTTCAGACATTAATAAATCGGAAAGATTTGAAAATTTTCTTTGTTAATGTACCTGTAGTGATTTGCCCTGTGTTTCTATCTATTATAAAGTAACCATCAGTTTCTTGTGCAAGTTTGTATGTGATAGGTTGTTGAACTTCTGGTGTATCAAGATCTGTGGCAGCAACTTTTAAGACAAATATACCACTTGCAGAATTTTCAGCTATTGATTGATTGTACACAGATGGAATGAACATTGGATCATTATCATTCACATCTATTACCTATTATAATATAACATTCAAAATTACTACAGAATAGCTATATAATTAGAAAAGTTAAATATTGGAGCTTGAAAATAGTTTACTGTAACTTAAAAACAGTGGTCAAAATTAGAGCAATAAAAAACTGTGAAGATGAAATTTTTAAGTATAGCCTAAAGCATATCCTCCAAGTGATTATTTACTCTTATTTTGTCCACATGAGGTAATATTTCTGCTACAGACACTCAACGTTGAAAAGTTACTCACCAAACCGAGAGAAAGTTAAACCAAGCATATGAAAATAATTCACACACATTACCATTAATTCTCTAACTATCGTTTGGTCTAGTATTAACGCCATTCTATTATAAGCGCCGGATATATTTCAAAAATTATTAATTAGCGCCAGTCTCAGAGCGACCATATGAGGAATATGTTGCTAGACAAAGAGAGCACAGAAGATAAATTTGCGGACATTTCTTATTTTGGTAATAAACGTTACACAACATACCACAGTAGATACGAATTTTGACATTTTTTCTATTACCGCCCACCTTAATTTTCAAAATAAGACATAAGGGCTGGTCCCATAGTGCTGGTCTCTTATTAGCGCCTTTATGGTATAGAGCATAGTACCATGTATACACTACATAATGCTGTAATGTTCCTATAATTATTGTCATGGTGATGTATTTAATTACATACTTATAAAATGTATATAGGCTGTGTATATAGGCCACATGTATATAGGCTACATGTACACAGGCTATATGTATATATGTTTAATGTATAATAGGATATGTATATAGGCTATATGTATATAGGCTATATGTAGATAAGGTAGACAAAACACATACCATATGCTCTTACTACCTTACTCCTTTTAATTTCCGTGCCTCTTTAATTTTTGTGCATTTTAGGTGTATAAAATGGGAGCAAAGGTTGATAAACAGGTGAAAAATGGGGGAAACACGAATGTGAGAGTTAGGTGGAAACTGGAGGAATAAGAATAGAAGGGATAAGGTATACCATACCTAGTTCTATTGATTGAAAAAAACATATAAGTATTTTATTTATAAATGTTTACACACAAAACATCTAATAAAAGGTGGTTTCCATCATCCAGTGCTTAACATCACTTTTTAAACCCTGACAGTTATAGAATGGCTTTCAAATTCATGCCGTAAAGAAACTAGGACTGGGGATTTAGTGACATCACAAGCGTTATTGTATATCTAGAGCTCATAATCTATTCAATTTTTCTCAAAGTCAATTTCCTCAGTCATTCTAAGAAATTAAAAGAAAAATTATTTTTATAACAAATTAAATTATAAACAGGTGTCTAAAAACATTCTTAACAATGCAATTATTTATTGTAAGAAGATCAAACATTCATGGTAACATGGTAGCTATATTTATAATATTCTGGTTCAAAAACTTTTTTTTTTCATTTCCTATAAAAATCCAGTTGTTAGTTGGTATACATTTTTAGCTTTTTTCCACTTGCATACAATTTCAATATTTATTCTACATAACTGGTGTCAAACAATGACAATATTTAATTAAAAAAATAACTGGTATAAAGTCAAACAATAGTATCTTTATTTCAAAGCTATCAGTTGACAAACACACACAACTGGGCACACAAAAAAATATCTACTTTTCTATAGTTTTTCTCAAAAAGAGTCTCTTAATAAAAGGTAGACTTCAGTTATGTTAGCGATATCAACAAAAACATATGCTTTGGATGGACGATAAAAACTAAAGTAAAAACAATTATTGCTGGAAGTTTCTAGGACTTTGTGTGATGTTTATAATTGATTAAAACTTCCATACACATTATGACTGATCAGCATTAAGGTGGTATGAATTCTCTAACGGTCATGCCAATGTTCTTGGTAGTGAACGACTGATGACGGCCAGTTATTGTAAACACTGATCATCTGTTGTTAAAATTCAAGATAAAGAAACACTAGACAATAGAACAACACAACAGCGGAATACATTTTCTTTAAAATAATTTCCTTTCTTTATAAAAATACTAACTCCATTATATATAAACTCATTAACTTAAAGTAACATGTACAAAATATTTTACGGACCCTAATCGCGGTGTGTGCAGGTTAATGCAGGGTGCCATATTTTTTTGGTCTATCAAGACAACTAACAGACTTGAACATGCCCTTGAAAAAAGTGGCAAGGGAAAACCTGGGTTTTTAGAATTTAACACAACAGCGGTAAAACACACAGAATAAATAACAATAAATACAATGTAAAAATAAAAAAGGCACTCTTTATTGCAAATAAATTCGATTGTTTATAATGTCGTTATACTCAAAAGAATCAATCATGTGACTTGAGCTTCTTAATTATAAAATCTCAATAATGAAGGTTTATCAGTACCAACTACTTGCCAGCCATTTTTAAGCCTTGAATGAAAATCTCTTCAGAATGAAAATGATATAATAATCCAAAATTATTTAATTCAATTGGTTTATTTTTTATGGCGAAAAAAATCGCGTGGAAAAACTCTAATGAGTTCAACCTTTTAATAAAAGTTCCTGAGCACAAAAATTCTCTGAGTAAGCAGTTATCTGTGTTTATTGCACACACGAGAAAAAAAGCTCTGAGGAGAAAATGCACTGGAGCGCAAAATGTCGCTGTATGGAAACCGGCTTTTAGTCAGTAATATTATGCTTGTCTCGATGGTTCAAATAATACAGCACCCTGCGTCAACCTACACACCTTGCAAAAGGAACACACCACCCTAATTGTTCCTAAAATCAAAATGGAGACTTCAATTCCTAAAATTCTAAAGATTATTTAAGAAAAGTCTCTTATCAATGATTTATTTTATACCTCATTCCTTTTAATTTCCGTGCCTCTTCAAATTTTCGCACAAGGTGCTTGAAAACTAAAGGGGTTATTTTTTCGCATTAAAGACGAAAACAGGCAAGAAACAGGCAAAAAAACAGGCAAATGAGTCAGGAGCATGAAAAATTAGAGGCATAAAAATTAAAGGTGCAAAAATATGAGGGGCGCAAACAATAAAAGAAATAAGGTATCCTCAAAAATTGAGGAAAAAGCTTCCCCTAAATAACAAATGGATGCTAGTAAAGATTCATGGCAAAAGTCTCATAGAAAATTAATATGTCAAAGAAAATTTATAAGTCTCCACTTCTCCCCTTATGAGTTGGGTAAATATTTTACCGAACGTGGTCAACAGAATTCAAATTCTCAAAATTTTCTTATCCAGTTTTGAAAAAATCCCTTTTTCATTGATACTCGATACCGTGTTAACAAAATTGAAAAAAATAGACCAGCGGTCACGTATTGCCAAGAATGCCGATATCAAATTTCAGGATGTAGCCACGCCTTTTCGGTCCATTGGACCAAAAACGCAATTTGTATGCTTTTTGCTCACGAAATCGGAAACATTTTCAGCAAATCCTTATGAAATATTGCCTCGAATGCTGGTACTAAATTTCAAAATAGTAGCACTTCAAGAACATGGTCTGATAAGAAAAGCGAGTCACTGCCACAAAGTAATAGTAATAGCCCATCCAAACTTCATATGGCTTCAGGTCTCAGGACATCACTTGTGGAAGAGTGTTTTTTTAGTACAGTGCAAAGCTGAAAACTGTACTCAATACAATATCTTTGCTTCCGAACAAAACTTACAGTAATGTCAACAATACATTCAGCATTATATGAAGAATCACTTGCAATAACTTTCAGTTCAAATATATCTCTATCTTCCCGATCCAATTGCTTTGCAATCGTAATGAATCCAATGCTACTGCCATCTGCTCGATGTACTGACTTAGTTGTAAAATAACCTTTCTCGTTACCAGAAATGATGTAATAATTTAATCTTGAATTCTCCCCAGTATCTGCGTCAACTGCTTTAATTTCAATAACATTGGAGTCTACTTTAGCATTTTCTTCTATGGTTTTTTGATAACGTTCGTGTTCAAACAATGGTGTGTTATCATTTACATCTGTAATTTGAATCGTCACATAAACACTGTTACTCAAACCACCTGCTGGATCCTGATCCTGTGCTTTCACATTGAACGTTATTTTAGGCGTCACTTCTCTGTCAAATTTAACTTTTGTTGTAATCTTACCAGTGACTGGGTCAATAGAAAACATGTCAGCTTCTTTACTTTTCTCCAAAGAATAAAGAACTTGCCCAAATAACCCTGAATCTGCATCAGTAGCATTCACTTGTTCAACCACATATCCAATCTCCTTATTTTCTTGCACTTTGCCAAAAACATAATTACTCAACACAAACAATGGAGTATTATCATTCACATCTTCGATGTTAATGTAAACTTTTGCATTTGATTTCATACCAGCTTGATCAACTGCATTCACTGTCAATACATACCCATTGAGATTTTCGTAATCCAACACTCTAGCAACTTTGATTTCTCCTGTATTTGAATCAACTGTGAAACTCGAGGGTTTGTTTGTTGATGGAAGATTTCCGGGAAGTATACTGTAAAATACTTTCTTCTCAGTAATATCTTTAACTTGAGATATAGCATTTACTGTTAGGAACACTGTTCCTGGTTTGATGTTTTCTTTTATAGTAGTTGTATAACTAAGTTGACTGAACAGTGGGGGATTGGATGGTCGCACGTTTATATCTACTTCAATTGTAGCACTTCGTGATGGAGATCCTCCATCGGTTGCTGTAACTTGAAAGCTGTATTGATCTTGTTTACCAATTAAAGATTCAGCTACAGATATTTCTCCAGTGGAAGGATCAACTTTAAATTCGGGTGTCAGTGTTGACTGTATAGAATATGTAACATCTGCATTCTTCCCTTCATCTCTGTCTTGTGCACTGACTTCTAAAATCACTTTGTTTATCTCTGAACTTTCAGCAATAGAGATGTCATAATTTTGAACTGAAAAAACAGGTGGAAAATCATTAATGTCCTGTATCTGGATTTCTAGTTGGCAACTTGCAGAGTTCCTTTCAGCAGGTGAACGATCTTGACCACCATCTAAGGCTATCACTAACACAATGTAACTACTTTTTTCTTCACGATCAAATACTTTATTGGTAGTGATTAGTCCAGTTTCACTATTGATTTTAAAGTCGTTTATGGCTGATAAAATTCCAGCCTTTTGAGGTTCCTGTAACTCATATTCGATTAATCCATTTCTGCCACGATCATTGTCAGTAGCTGTAACTTTTATAACGCTTGAGCCAATAGAAGATTGTTCCCTTACAATAGGAGCATACGACGAGCATCTTCGAAACACAGGAGAGTTATCATTGATATCCTCAATGGTAATCTGTAAAACATGTCTCCCAATGTTGACTCCATCCGAAGCCGTAATATGCAACAAGTATAAATCAGACAAAAACGATGGTTTACTTTTAGTCGTTATTCTCACGACTCCAGTTTTTTCTCCAATCTCAAAGTTAATTTTATCTCCAGACTCAATCGCATAAGTAATTGCATCACCATCTAAATCCTGTGCTTGCACTGTTACTATGATTTGACCTGCTCCAATATCTTCAGCTAATGAGATATTGGTATATTTTGTGAGGAACGTTGGTGTGTTGTCGTTGACATTTGCTAGAGTAATAACAACATCAGCAACACCAGTTTGAGGGTTATCACCAGAATCATGAACTTTAACTTGGAATCTGTATTCAGACATGGCATCATAGTCAAGCTCTCGGATATTCTTTATTTCACCAGTTACTGCATCAACTTTGAATGTATCTGTGTATTTTTCCAAACTGTATGAGAGAAGACCTCCTGCACATACACATGTTTGACTGCAATCACAATCTGTAGCTGTAACAGTCATAAGAGTACTACCAACAGGCGTATTTTCGCTTATAGCTGGGCTGCGGTATTCAACCAGAGTGAATGTGGGTGCATTATCATTAACATTAATAACCTGTATGATTACATTTGTTGTTGACGTTAACGGCTGGGTACTAATTTCTGCCGCTTGAATGGTAAGGGAATATGATGACTGTCCTGATTCAAAATCTAAATTCCCTTGTAGTATTATTTTACCATAAGAATTAATTGTAAATAAATTCTCTTGATTGCCACCTTTAATGCTATACTGTATACTGATACCAGAAAGACTGCGTGCTGATACTTGTCCAATATCAGTGCCACTTTGAGCTGCTTCACTCACTCCAAACTGATAGAGATTATTATCAAACTCAGGTGGGTTGTCTCCTGTTTTAATGTATATAGTAGCTAAATCACTACTTTGCTGAGGTCTTCCTTTATCATAAGCTTGAACTGTGATGTTGTACCAATCTTTTGTCAAGAAGAAACCAGATGTTTTAACTTCATTCGTAATTGGATCAATGGAAAATGGTTCGGTACCTTTCAATTGAAAATAAACCGTACCTGCATCTCCTGAATCAGGATCTTCAGCAGTTAACTTTAAAACTACAGTACCAGGCTGTGCATTTTTATTTACTTTACCCATAACATCTTTCATAGTAAACTTTGGTGAATTATCATTATAGTCAATGACGTTAATTTGAATCTTATAGTTTGTATATTCTCCAGCTCGTTGACGATCGGTTTCTTCAACATATATAATGTATTGCTTTTGCTTTTCGTAGTCAAGTGGTCGACGTAACCCAATATGACCTGTACCAGTATGGATGGTAAAAGGTTGGTCACTAGGATAAACAATTTTGAAGAATGCATTGGGATAGTTGATATAATCTATGTTTGTAATGAAGTATGAGGAAGAAGTCTCTTGTCGTTCAGTTACACTACGAATGAATGTTTCTCCCTTCCGTTTAACCAGAATGACACGCACTTGAACATTTGCAGTTTTACCTTTCTTATCAGAGGCAATCACTTCAAATTGATATTGATTGGTCCCTTTAGCTAAGTCTTCTAATGACTTGACAGATTTGATCACACCTGTGATCTGATCAATTTTAAAATATGCACGAGCTGGTGAAGAGTTGATTTTAAATGTAACGCTATCACCAACATCCAAGTCATATCCATCGACGCCAATAATTTCTTGACCAATAGGAAGTGTCCGCGGTTTTACAACTTCAATCATTCCATTGATTGCTGTTCGGAACAATGGACCATTATCATTTGTATTGATGACATTAATTTCAACACTAGCTTCGGCAAATCTCTCACTTAAATCTGTTGCTCGGACAAATAACACATACTGAATAAAAGCTTCGGCATCTAGACTCTTCTTTGCAAAGATTTTACCACTTCCGGAATTGATTTCAAACATGTCCATGTTGTTTCCACGTACAATTGAATATGTTAATAAATCTAAACTGATTGCTTTTGCGGTGCCAATGACTTCATTGGGGTTGTTGTTCTCAGTTACATTAAATGTGAATTTTGTTAATGCAAATTTGGGAGGACCTTCTTGTGTGAAAGCATATAGATTCACAACGGCTTGACCACCAAGTGCTTGCCCGCTAATGCCTACTGTGTCCTGGGCTTTTATTCTCAACTGAAATTGTTGACTATCAATCAAAGCAATAGGTTTCCCCAACAATATAATACCGCTTGACGATCCAATGCTGAACGTATTATCATAGTTTGAGCCAACAATAGTATATTCGACTTGACCATACTTTCCACTATCAAAATCAGCAGCAAAAACGGTAAGCACTTGGTAACCTGGTTTTGCATTTGTTGGGATGTAGCCAGTGTAAGTTGCTTCAGTAAATGTCGGTCTCTCATCATTCTCGTCAATAACTTTAACTCGAACCTCTTGTAATGCTAAAATAGAAAAATTCACAGAAATATAATCTTTAAGCAAGTAAGTATATAAACATAATGTAAATTTTGCTCAGCCTCTAATGTTTAAGAAGTCCTTGTGTTCCAGCCCAGTTTCTTGGTTAAAATTATCCTGTAATAGCTTATGATTGCACAAAATGACTATGGAGTTGAACAAATCAAATCCACTTTTACAGCCACGGTGAGTAATAAATTTCTCATAAGGTACCATCTCCAAAATTCATTCCCAGAGGAAGAGTGTTGAATCAACAACCTTGCAATTGATTGGTTTCTTCGGAAGAAAAAAATCAACCGCAAGCTCGTTGACTTAACACACTTCATTGTAGATTAATTTTTCTCAAATTTATTAATTTTGACTTCTTTAAAGCTGCTAAAATATTCTGATTCTTGAAACAAATTTAGTAGATGGCTCCTAAGGAATGTCATTAAATTCTTAAATTTTGAAATTCATTAATTCAAGGGAGGCAAAACTTTACATAGTTATGAAGTCATTGCACTTTGTTTTATTTTGATACAATAAAAAATAATCTTTGATAAAATTTTCGTTTATCTATTCCAAGGGTCGGTTTATGCATAACATATGCAAAATTTGCAAGAAGTTTCCAGCCCCTTTTTATGCTTAAGCTTCATGTTTATAAAAAAGATGTGACCCTAAGGCTCCTCATTTGTTAACTTCTACCACTCCATTATCTGATCAAGTTAAGCTCTTAACCCAGCAAGGAAACCCAAACTTAAAATTCGAATTCTCAACCAATGTAAGCAAAACTGTTTCTTAGTACCAAATAAATCAAATTTCTATGTGAGAATCACATTTTGTTGAGTGTGAGGAAATTAAAGGTGCACCAATTTTAAGTTTTACAGTGTGTGCGAAAATTTGGGGTGTGAAAAATAAAACTAACAAATATTTCTTAAAATTAACTCACCATATTTTATAATTTCCTTTCCATTATCCTGAGCTTTGATTATGATAATGTGCTCAGTTGTTGCCTCATAATTCAATTTCTTAGTTATTTTTAATTCACCTGAGATTGGATTTATGGCGAATTGAATTTGATGTGTGCCTTTACTGATAACTTGATGAATAGAATATGTAACTTGACCATTTAAACCACTATCTCGATCGGTTGCTTTGGCAGTGTAGACAACATAACCAACTAATGTTTAAAATTAAAATTGTATGATATACATTCGTGTAAGCATATACACAGATTTATTACTGCAGAGATAATAATAAATTTTAGAAAATGCCATAAATACAAATTATACTCAAAATAAGAGTAAACAACCACTGCAGAGGAGAGCTTTTAGCATAGAACTAAACTACAGATAGAACTATGACCAAAATTCATCCTCTGCAGTGATGTGTGTTAGCTGTTCAAACACTAATTGGCATCTTTCATATGGACTTCAGTGTTTAAAATAAGAGCAAATAATCACTGCGGAGGAGAGATTTTTGAGCCTTGATTCAGATTTTTTAGTGCTTAAAACCACTCCTCCACAGTGGTTAATTTATGGACAGTCTCAAAAATAAAACTGACAGAGAAATTACTAAGTTAACAATATGGATTGAATTCATCGTATCGAAGATATCAATCCATCGCAAGCTCATTGAAATAATACGCTTCTACTTAGTTTTTTTTTTTGTAATTTAGTTCCTTTTTAATAAAACCCCCCAAAAAATTCAGTATGACTAGATCACAAAACCAACCAATTTCAAGGTTGCTAAAATGACACTCTCTAACACAAATACAATATTTTACTTCAGTGCCCAAAATAGGCAGAAATGAACACCAGCTCTGATTGGTACTGGACTCAAAAGTCACCAGTGGTCCAATTTAGAGCAAATAATCACTGTGATGGAGGGACGTTTAAGCATAGCTTCAGGCTTTATTACATGTAGCTATGCTTAAAAATCACTCCTTCACAGTGATTGTTTGTTCTTATTTTGAGCACTGACCAATACATAGTGATTATTTGCTCTTATTTTCTGTACAGCAAAAACAACAAGGTACTCACTTTCTTTTAGTTCTGAAACTTCAAGTATTATGGGTCCCAATCCATTTTCAAAGACAGGTACATTATCATTATCATCGACAGCAGTTATTAATATGGTAGCTTTAGAGGTTTGGTATCCATATGTCATATCAACATATAAATTATATGTGTTTATATGATATAGGTCAAAATCCAAAGGGCGTTGCACTGACACAATTTTTGTTGAATCAACACAAAAACTGTCATTGAAATCGCCACCCGATATTTTAAATGTTGCTGTTGATATAGGATCTTGATCTGTGGTGGATATAGTAACTGCTCTCGTACCAATGGGTACATTATCACTTAGCGTTGAGCGGTATATTTTTTGACTAAAAGTGGGAGCTTTTGTACCATCTTTCACTGCAATTGATACACTTAATTCTGCAGATTTACTGCCTGTTTCACTGCTATCTGTTGCTCGAACCTTTAAGTCGTATTTGGTTCCAACTGCAGAACTATGAAAAATAATATTAGAGAGAATTATAGCTTAACGAATTTTGTAAGCCACTTTGGATCACTGTTAACCCTATTCAGGCCGCCGGCAGGGGGGTGGGTGGCTAAAAAAAAGCCCTCTGTCATATTTTTTCATAACTTTTAAACAATAATCTGTAATAAATCGATCAACCTAACATTTGAGAAAGGTTTTTCTCACTCTGTACCAAAACTGAAAAATAATCAATCTAAATGCTTGAAATTTGGTGCTAAAATCCCAGATGCGGCAAATTACTATGAACGCACTATTAAATTTGAGTGACCTTACCTGACATCACTGCTTGTTGTAATGGTACCACCATTTGCATCAATTGTAAAAGGCACAGTTCCAACTATACTATATACAATAGCACCATTTTTACCAGAATCTGCATCATAAGCTTTAAACTAAACAATAACCAACTTACTTTATATATCAGTGACCAAAATAAGAGTAAATAATCACTGTGGGGAAGTTCTTAGCCTGAAGCTATGCTAAAAAATACCCCTCTAGAGTGATTAGCTATTATTTTGACGACTGTAAATAATATAGAGAATTACCAAGCACATTTCTATTATATATCTATGTCGCAGGAAGACTAGGTCCCAATTTTTACGTATACCTCCAGTGATCTCTAAACAATCTGAGTATATATAGGACTATTTTAATAGCTAGAAATCTCTAAGCCTAGAACCCTTAAAATTGTAGACAAGTTGTTCTCTTATAACAAAAAAAAGTCATTCCAATACACACACTCATCCAGTACCTGTTCAAGAATATCTACTTTTGCATCTACAATCAATACAAAAACTGAAATCAATTTTGTACGTCAATGTAGGTCTTTGGAGTACAGAGTGCTATGCTTGAATTTTAAGAGCACAACAGTCACTTTGACATAGCGATTTCTTAGCTTAACTTTAGGTTATGTTTCTCTGCATTGATAATAAATTGATTAATATGAATTATATACCTTTGCTACAATAGTTCCATCCGGTGAGAATTTATCAACAAATACTTCCTGCGTTTTCGTTGAATCTGCAACAGCAAATACTGGAGAGTTATCATTCTCATCCTGAATTAGCACTGTATAAGTCTTCTCAGCATATTGAGCTGGTGAAGATGGCACCTTAGCTCTGATAACCAACTTGTATGATGATTTTGTTTCATAATCTAATGACTTCTTTACTAACACTTGACCGTCTGAGCGTATTTGAAACGCACCACCACTGTTTCCACCAACAACTTCATATATAACATTCTGCCCACTAGATATCGATTTAAAAACATTGTTGCCAACACTTAAACTTTCTGATATTTTTGTTGTGTCTGCTGAATCAGTGAAAGTTTGTATAGTGGTACCATCGTTGTGGACTGATACTGTAACCAGTGCTGTATCTTGAGACGGTATGGTACCTATTCATATAGACAGAGATGAGATAAACAGTTCTGTAACTTGAACCTATGCTCACAAATCCCTCCTCTTATTATGACCACTGATGGTTAACTGCTCTTATTTTAAGCACCAAATTTATCTGTCTTTCAAAATTATTTTTTATTAATTAATTCGATAATGTGGAGGAGGGGATTTTTGAGTATTGCTTCAGGCTAGTTATACTCTTATCAACTTTATTTAATTGCTTCTTCTAATAAATTTCTTTCTTTTTACCTTTAAGCTGAAGATGTACCTCCTACTACTCCTATTTGTTACCAGTAAACAGATTCAGCTGATTTCAGACTGCAATATCAGTTGCTCTCCTTTTTTAAATTTCATAAGCAAGGCATTTTAATAATATACAAGCCAATAAATAACGGCTGGACAACACATGTGAAGGAGTGTTTTATCACAGTTTTCAGCTAGAAACACTCCTCCACAGGTAATGTTTGACAGTTATTTTGATATTTGATATACCTTGATTTCTCGCATTGATTGTAAATTGATAATCTCGATTCTTTTGTAACACTGATTTGACATATATATTACCATCCGGCTCAATCTTAAACCTTAAAAATAAAGAACATAATAAAATATTGGCAAAGAGGAGAAAACATTTTATTTTACTTTTCTTTACTTTTCTTCTTTTAAGCCTAAAGCTCTTACTTTGTTTGCATTATCTTTCATTTGATTTTTAATGTAATATTTACAAAAAAATTCAAAAGTTCTGATCGGGATTTTATCAGAGTCAAGAGTTGGTTATCCTGCTTACATAAATTTCTACATAGAGAAAGACCAAAAGTTCCAAATACATTGACGTAACATTGTCTCATTTTTGTTACGTTACTTTTGCAGGAGTATAATTTAGGGAGAAGGTCTGAAAAATAGGACAAGAATTTGGGAATAGACTGTCGCAGGCTTGTCATTTTTAAATATTTTTATGAGAATTAACTTTCACCGATTGTGACTTTTAACAATAAACTTAATGTAAATGCTCTAATAGGCACCTTTGTTCAAATAAGTGTTCCTCTCCAATACAAGCGCCCCTCCCCTATGACCTTTATATTTTAAATAAGCGTTCCTATTCTAATAAGGGCCTTAGGTGTTTATTGAACTTATATTTTCGCTCCAAAGCGAGGACTTCTTAGAATACTAAGCAAAGTATAAAGTAAGTGAGTTTAACAAAAAAATACAATTACACACAATGATTATAAAACAATGATACAATGATTTATTGTAATAAGAAATATTTATTTTTACTTTTAAAGATTTCAACCTCTAAAATCCCAAACATTTAATAAGTACCAGGACACTAGACTTATTGTCTTATTGTCTTATTGACTTATTATTGACAGACTTATTACATTAGAGCATTTATTTATTCAATTTGCAAATTCCTCCACGAAAAATTTATGTCAAAATGTCATGCAAAAAATATGCCCTCACGGCTGAAATCTATGTACAGTGTAAATAATAAATAAGACATAAAACGGATCCTGGAAGTGGCTGAAATAAGAATAATAACTGTGGAGGGATTTTTGCAGGTTTACAGCCTGAAGCTATGCACAAATATTACTCCTCCACAGTGATTATTTTCTCTTGACCCTGTCTGGAATGAACAACTATATAAAAAATCATACATATTTGAATCTGACCCATCTTGGATATCATAAGAAATTCTTCCATTAGTTCCGTCGTCCAGATCAGTTGCAACAACTTTAAGAATTGATTGGTCAATTTTCGTACCATCAGTTATAGAAATTGCATATGAATCTTGTTCAAATACTGGTTTGTTATCATTTTTATCTCTGATTGAAACTGAAAGTACAATAAAAATAAACATATAATTCACTTAAAATTTCAATTCTCATGTACCTCAATTATGGCGTAAATTTATCAACTTATTATTTAACATTCAACAAATGTGATCATAGCAATGTTTCTCCTCAAAGGTGAAATTCAACCATTTATGCATTATTTTTAAGATTTTTGAAGTTTTTTGCATGACAAAATTGAAGAAATATAAACATTAACAAATCCCAGTGGGTAAAAATGTGTTCACAGTCAGCAGTACAGACTCTAGAATGACGTTATTCCCCAAAATAAAGTAGTCAAAATAAGAGTGAATAATCACTGTCAAGGTGTGATTTCTGAGCATAACTTCAGGTTACAAAGCGTGAAGCTATATGCAAAAAAATCCCTCCGTTACAGTGATTATATACTCTTACTTCGACTTGTAAAGGGATACTATTAAAAATGAAAAAGAAGCAAATTATCTCAATCAGGGCTTAATATAACTGCCAGTCATCACTGTGAAGGAGAGATTTTTCAGAATAATTTCAGCCAACTTGTCAAATCTCACGGAATCTTTCAGGATCTTTAATAATGTTTGAACAATAGGAATTTATTCAAAGAGATATTTAAGGGTATTGTAATTTTTATAGTTCTTGTGAATAATTTATTCAAGAAGACTGCTTCTTGGCGGTAATATATGCCAATGAATATACCCCCTTGAATTGGTTGAAGAGAAAGTCCTAAGAAATACTTCAGAAAGCAAGAAATACTTCAGAAAGGCCACCTGTAGATGACAGAATTCCTTACATGTCTTTTCAACATGAAGAAATTTGATTGCATTCTGAACGAGAACAAACTGTAAGAGCAATTTTTCAACATAAAAGACTGAAGCTATGTTCAAATTTACTCCACCACAGAAATAAAAAAAACGCTCCTAAACAGGCGAAATCTGACGGGTATTTTTTTATCCTTATTTTGAACACTGAATTCTTACCTGCAATAATAGCTTTCGAAACTTGATTTTTATTATCTTTGTTGATAGCTCTAACTGTAAATCTAAAACTAGGTTTTGACTTTCTCCATTTTATTTTATCACTTGATGCTACTTTTATAGTGCATGATCTTGCTTCAGTAGTGAGAGTAAAAAGTGCAAGTATTTCAAGAGTTACATCATCTCGACCCCAATCACAAATGTGACTGTCACTTGCATCAGTTGTGATACCTAATTTCTTAACCAGAGTATTTTCTGCAGCACCTTCATCAACAATGGCTGTGAAGAGAGAATGATCGAAATGAGGAGGATCCTTTGTATCCGATACAACAACATTAATGGTAGCTTTTGCTGTGTTGGCTCCATCATTAGCATTCACAACAAGACTGTAACTTTTATGAGTTTCGTAATCAAGATTTTTTACAGAGAGCCGACCTGAAAAGAAGAATGAATAATATATTATTTACCAAAAATATCATCAAGAAAGTGGTAAAAATAAGAGCAAAAAATTACAGAAGTATTTTTGAGTTTAGCTTTTGAAGCCTGAACCTAAACTCAAAAATCACTCTTTCATAATAGGCTTCAGTGTAAATTCAATATAACAACATTATATTTAAAAAAACAATGCTGCACAAGTGATTTCCAACAGTTATATTCAGGCTTGCAAAGCTGTAAACTATACTAAAATACACTCCCCCAGAGGTGACATGCAACAGCTTGCTTTATACTAACAAATTTTTAACACCTGCATAATAAATAATTTCCTCACAAGTATAAATAAATATTCAAACATGAAATTATGAGCGGTGATAGAACAGTGTTCAAAATAAGAGTGGATAATCGCTGTGGAGGAGTGATATTTGGGCATAGCTTCAGGCTACTTGAAAGCCTGAAGCAATGTTCAAAAAACACTTCTCCACAATGATTATTTCTTCTTATTTGAACCACTGCTGTATCAGAGAATCATCTTAAAATTTTAATATTTATCAAACACAATCTGAGACTGCACACACAAAAAAAGTTGTATTTTATAATCATCAAAAATAGCTGCAAATATACTAGCACTGAACGCGGTAGAATTGTTTTCAGTGCGGAGGAGTGGATTTTGAGTATTGATTCAGGCTACAAAGCCTAGAGCTTTATTCAAAATCTTTCCTCCATAATGATTATTTACTCTTATTTCGACCACTAGATATATAGTGAAACAAATACAGACAAGTTATATATAAATATTTGCCAAATGAATTTATTTTACTGTGTATACAGTTGATGCTTCTATATTGTGTTTATACATGAAAAAAAGTATATTGAATAACTTTTCACATTAGCTATGCATGGAAGAGAATAATAAATCATACTATGAAACCGAATCTGGACAGCTTTAACTGTTGGACATCACATGTGGAGGAGTAGGGTTTTCAGCTACAAAGTTGAAATTAACTCAAAAAACACTTCTTCACAGGCTTAAATAAGCTAATATTGATCAAATGTAAATCTGTATACCGTATCTCCTTGTTTGAGCGCCCTCCCTTTGGTAAGCACCCCTCCTAAGAACAATTATTTTATAAAGCATCCCCTCAAATAAGCATCCCTCCACCTGATTCAGTAACTCTTCCAAAAAAACAATAATAATAATAATATTAAGAAGAAGATACAAGTATATAAATAAAACCCTTTGCGTTCCATTCCTGGACCTGTCCGGGATGAAAGCTTTTAACCTCGGTCTGGTACCCCTAGATTGACACCTAAGAGCGCTGCAACCCATGCACCAGGGAGAGGCAACTTCACAGGTGGCATTGTTGTTGATAAAAACTACCTCGAAAATGATGAAAACCCAAACAAAAAAAATGACACAAAACGCTTGGGGTGCAAAGGGTTTAAATACGAAAATATAGCAGAGGCTCCTTGAATATAGTAATAATACTGAGTTTCAGATTGCAGTTTGAACTACAAAATCCAGTCTGAAGCTATGCTCACATATGAAATCACTCGTTTGCTGTGATTATTTGTTCTTATTTTGAGTTTTATTTTTAAAGATTAAGTTAGACGTAAATAAACTGAATAGACATGAGGCACCAAACTGGTTTATTATGTTTGTATCGTCCTTATTATTGTTGAGTACATTGCAGTTAAGGATAAACATACAGTGTGAGCGAGTGAGTGTGGCTTCAACAGACCTCAATATAACTGCTGGACATCACCTGTAAAGGAGTGTTTTTTAGTATAGTCACAAAAGCACTCCTCTAAAGGAGATGTCTGATTGATTCAGGTTGTTGCCAGTTACTTTCAACGTTTTTGTTTCTACTTGCATCATGTTAAAATGGTTATACCTAAAACCATGTGCTTTATTCATGGTTAATTTTTAGACCATATGTATTATTTATATATATAATATATATATACAGATACACAATATATATATATTCTCACGGAAGATTTAAAAGGATTATTTTAATTTATATTACCGATAATACCTGAACTAAATGAAACAACGATGTCATTCATTAAAGGAATAAGCATCTATTACAAATAGGGTACTTAATGTTTTCTTTAAATAGGGATCGATTAAAATATAATTATGACTATCATATGGTAAGTATAATCCCTATAGAAATATGAAGACGATTGTACTTGACAACAGAAATCATATATTATATGTGTGTATAGTCCAAAGAAAATACACAGTTGTTTTTTAAGTTTAACTCATAGAAAGTAACATAAAAGAAGGATAGAGGTGCAGTTATCAAATCAAAGCAATATCTTATCATCATACTTTTAAGAAATACACCTAACCACAGGAGATGAGATTTTAAACTAAAGATTTTCGAAGAGATAATTCTAGTAAATTTTATAAACTTTGATTTTTATCTCTGTATATATAAATTGGTTAAAGTTTGTAACAGACAAAAATTATTATACATGAGTCCCTTAAAACAGTAGTCAAAATAACAGTAAATAATCACTGTGGAGAAGGGATTTTTGAGCCTGAAGCTATGCTCAAAAACCACTCATCTGCAGTGAGTTATTTGCGCTTATTTAAACCTCTATAAAACTATACATATACAATACATGTATAAATTGTATAAATTGTACAATAAAATATTATTCACCTATTTTCGAACGTGTCAACCCTGAGTCATGTTATAAATAATGTAAGATATTCAACCAGCAAATATATTCAAGTAAACATAAAATAATTATGAATATGAAATAGTTGCGAATTAATATTCCAGAATACACTGAAAATGAAGCAAAAGAGGTTTCTGCCTCCAATACATATATTTCATTTCATTGCTTGAAATAAGAACAAATAATCACTGTGCAATAGGGATTTTTGAGCCGAGTTTCAGGTTACATAGACTGAAACTACTCTCAAAAATCACTCCTCCACAGGGGTTATTACTCCCATTTCAAACAATGTGTGTCAAAATTCTACTATGTCCAATCGATTGATAAAGACATAACAATGTGTTCAAATTTTATTTTTGTAAGCTTTAAAAAGAATCTTTATTTAAAAGAAGACATTTTCAGCTAAAAGCTACAAATAGATTCAATATATTCATTTTTTATGTTAACAGAAAACAAAACTAGAAATCATACCTGTTTGTGGATTTACACTGAACACATTTCCAATGTTTCCACTTTTTATAGTATAAGTCAAGTGATCTCCAACATCTTCATCAGTAGCAAACAAACAGACCAAGCTAGGTATATCTCCGGAATTTTCAGCAACATGAACTGTCATAGTAGGTCTTGTAAATATAGGAGCATTGTCATTCAAATCAATAATTGTAGCATAAAGAGCAGTTTTGGTTGAAGTTGAAGATCCTGCAACTCTGACAGCTATCTCCATAAATTTATACTGATCTTGTTCATAATCTAACCTTTGTGTTGTTGTAATAACTCCAGTTTCTCTATCCAGAGCTATACCTTGTGGCTTGGTACCTGTAATTTCATATATAACTTTTTTTCCAGGTCCAGGACTGCTTGCAAAAATTGCAGCAACAAAAGAATCCTGAGGTTCTCCTTCATTAATGTAACCAGTATACATAGATCGTGACAAGATTGGAGCATAATTATATGTAGGCTGTACCTTGATACGTAAATACATTGTGCCATATCTTTTATATTGTCCACCATCTTGAGCCCTGATGTATAGGTCATAAACTGCAGGTTTTTTGAAAGCTACTTTCGAAGTAATTTTCCCGGTTTTACTTGCAACAGCAAATCTACCAATACCAGATCCACCAATGATATAGTACGATACTTTACCATCATTTCCACTGTCCCGATCAGTAGCACGTACTGTATACCCTATTTCATCATTTATGTTCAAATTTTGTGAAACATCAACGCTCTTAGTACTAGGGTTAAACACTGGATTGTATATATTTAAATTTAGGGGTTGTACATTTACGGTTAAAGACATACTATCCCTTGATCCAGATTCATCTCGCACAGATACTACCATTATAAATTTCTGACTAGTAGCTCTATCTAATTCCCTTTGCAAAGTAACAACACCACTCTTTGAGCTTATTTTAAAGTAACTTGATTGACTTCCACTAAGCGAATATACAAGGTTTCTACTAGAACTTTTTGCATAAGCAAAATGGACGAATGCTTTGGCTGGTAAATCACCACGAACAGTAACGGTAAAGTCTCTCTTTACAAATTCTGTTACATGATTGTTTTTTGCCACAGTGGGTGGATAGTTTAAAACACTTAAGATTTGAATGTTTACATTTGTTTCAGCTGTTTTATGAGAGATTATTGCTTTATCTTGTGCGATAACAGTTAATTCATATGCTTTTTTATCATCTACATTTAGATGAGTTGCAACATTAATTTCACCACTAGAAGGATTAATGAAAAAATTATCCGTTTCCTCTTTGAAATAATAATAGACTTCAGCATTCTGTCCTTCATCATTATCAGAAGCACTAATCCTAATGACTGATGATGCAATAGCTGCATTTTCTTGTATACTTCGTCGCCAATTTGGATAAATAAAAACAGGCGGGTTATCGTTCCTATCTAAAATTTTAATACGTATTGCTGTTTTTGCAAATTTCTGTTCAGAACCAACTCCGCCATCATGTGCTCGAACACCAAGATCTAAATAAGGTGTTGATCGTATTTCATCTCGATCAATTGTTCCTTTTGTTTTCACAACAAGTAACTTAATTCCATTAACATCTTGGATATCAAGCATAAATTCATTTTTGTTATTTCCCTCTGTAATTTCATACTGAACGATACCTGAGCTATCTAAATCAGTAGCAAAGCAGTCTTCAAGACCTGATACTATAGATCCAGCTGGTAAACCTTCCTCAATTTCACCAATGTACATTTTCTTCGCAAACTCAGGTGAATGATCATTCTTGTCAATAATGTCAAATTTTCTAGTGTATGCAGTCCCACCATATTGGTTATTTTTATCATGTAAAACAGCTATAATATAATACGAGTTCGTTTTTCCAATTTCATAGTAAAGCTGATCTTTCAGTGTGACATCTCCTTTCTCAGTAACTGAAAATAAAGCCAGACCTTTTGGATCGCCCCATGGATATAAAGTGTACATAAAATTACTTCCAGGCGTTGGTAATGTGTGTATAATACTACCTATCGCTGCAGATTCTTCTACATTAACTATTTGAAAGTTTGCAAACGCACAGGAGATGTAACTCCATAATAAAAATAATTTAACTAAGTTATCATTTCTGCTCCTCCTTGCCTCATCAGACATGGTTATATTAGTTCTACCGCTCTTCTTAATTTCTTATACTTGCCATAATACGTGCAATCTGATTTATGTAGCTACACTTGTCACCGAATATTTTCTCACGCAGTCAGGTCAGACAGATGTCGGTCCTTGCTTATACTGTTGTTCCATATATCACCCCTTTCGAATTTTCGAATATTTCGGCTAGATTTACTTCTTCTCCTGGCTTAATATAGCGGAGATAATATAAAAGCAACATTATCTCGTTTTAAATTATGCAAAATTCTCGGAATTGTGCTTATTCTCCGTTATTGTTTGACGAGCTAAATTTCTTAATTTCATAAGGTTAATAAATTACCGAACAAAATTCAAAGCGTCTTCTGATGTATATTTCATACATTCAATCAAATCATACAAATCAATGAAGAATCAATGGGATGATCTGTTATCAAAACGATTTATTACGAGCTATGATATTAGTAATTTTTAATTTAGATTACCCACATGTTTCTATTAAATTTGTACATTATTGATGGACGAAAAATAATATCATGATAAAATAGCAAGTTTCCCGTAGGGAAGAAAATGCATTATTTATCATGTATAATACCGTAAAACTCCGACTATCCCCCCCACCCCGTAGGCCCAGCAAAACCTTAATACAAATGTAGGACCGTATATAAGCCCCTCCCCGAATATATAAGCCCATGGATTATACATGGAAAAAATTTACAGAACGTTGTAGAAAAAAAATCTTTCACTTTTTTAACGAGTTTCTCCATAGTCACAAGAAAGATGGTTTCTCACATTACACTCGTGAATCTTTGGTCCATGTAAGTAACAAGTACAGGGGAGTTCAGCACTCTCCTCCGCAGAGCCTAACAAAAGCAAAAAAAAAAATCTGCGGTGGAGTGCCAAAAAATAAAAAAATAAGCAAAATTTGACAAAGGTGGAGTGCCTTCTCTTTTTCGCCTTTTCGCCTTTCCGCGCACCGGCCTCTGGGGAGAGTAGGAGAGTGGGGTTTTGTATTTTAGTTAGAGCAATCTATGTATAAAATATAAAGACATATATTGAAAATATTCGTGAAATATTTTTTGAGTACAGTACAGTACAGTATTAGTACAGTATTAGTACAGTATTTTGAGTACGTAGTATCGGGTTGAGAAACAAATTTTTTGCTAACTCAACAGAAACTTTACGGCTTTTTGTCAACATTGATTTTTTCAAGCAAATTTTTCGCTGTCTCGGCAGAAAATTTAAGACCTTTGTCAGCACTTTTTCAAAAATATGGTGGATCCTTCTTAGTTGTACACCTGCATAAGGTCTCATTTGGAGCCAAACGAACTACAATCTTGGACAAAATTACTGTAGACAAAGTGAAATTTTTGCAAAAAGTCGAAACATCAACTTAGAGAAAAAGTCTTTCTTTTCTATTCCTCCTATCAGAATATACAATACTACGAATATCGGAGATATTGGCGATATGTTTTGAAAGTACAGCAGTACGGTACAATATATGTTAATATGCATTTACATTTATATATTCAGGCACCAAAAGAACATACTTAATATCTGGGTTAAAAAACCAACCGTTCCCCAAGCTAAAACGGAGTGCTATTTATTTAGCTACTTTCCAGTTTGGGAAAAACCGTGATATTAGTGATATTGAGAATAATTATCGAGCAACTGAAATTTCGTCATCTTCTTCTTCATTTTGACGCCATACTTCGATATGATTCCTCTTGTGAATGCAAAGTGAATTGTCATTATTTCATAAAAAATAAAATAACAAATTCATTAGGCAAAATTAAAGTTTTCGGTAAAAATTTACCGCACTGTTGTAACTTGTAAAACCCAGACAGAATAAACTCGTTTGTCTTCTTTTAAACCCAGCAGGCTCCTCTCCTATATCACCCTCCTTCACGGAGCCGGAAAAAAACTTCATCTCCGATTATCTGCGACCATCGTAAATGTCGCATAATTTTCATTAGCAAGATGAATGGCGCGAAAATTTCTTCAAATTTGTTCCAAAAGCCTGGGTACTAGACTGCAACAGAATTCGTCGAGTTTGCAAAGATCCTAAGTCCTGAGATAAATCTCTAGGGACTTCTCGTCGTCGTTTTCCGCCTTTTTTGTTTTACATTTGGCGTATATTGTTCTTCGAAATTTGTAAAATGTTTCTTATTTTATGTATAAGATTGTAGCTAGACTTGTTAATGACCTTTCGGAAAGCACGTCAGTGGAGCTCTACTGCTTTGTTTGGAATATGGAAGTGGAGGTAGCCTTTCATGTGTGGTGGCGGTAGACCGTGTTCAGGTTTTTGTGACATGATAAGATAAGATATTTATTTATCAACAGTACCTGAACGAGTCAGATCGTAATTAAATATTAATAGTCTGTAGTGAGAAAAATATAACAGACCATACCTAAGACGAGTATGACAATCTTTGCACGAATATACAATAAACGACACAGGATACACAAAACAACACAAACATATAGAGTCACAAGATAATGTACCATGCGAGAAAAAAAACAAAATCTGTTAGTAGGAGAGGATTACTAAGAAGTAATAAAATATTTACTTTTAGGTTCAAAGTAATCTATGGAGACACATTTTCTAGACCTTGACACTACACCTTAATGGCATTAAATGTAATATATTTCTTACCAAAACTAACAGTGTTAATAATAGGGAGATTATCATAAAGTAGTTTATGCAAAAACAGAATATTCTAACAATGGGCGATATCAGAGAATTTGAGGAGCTCTAGATTGCCATACAGATTGCTGCTGGATGCCTTTCGAGATTCAAAGGACATGAGTATGATAGCAAAACTTTAGAGAACAGCAATTCGGTTAATGGCAGGGCCGTTAGGTTGACCCCAAATTTAGTTACAGTATTGCAGGTAAGAACGAAAAATGGCATAGTAAACTATGATAAGAACATTTTGAGGAACAAAATGACGAATCCATTAGCCCTCTTGAGCTTGACCACAGTATCATGGAGGTATAAACCTTTTATCATTGATAAAAAGCCTAAAAACGTAATTAAGAGGTTTACGTGCATGTTTTGGAAAGGTGTACTCAGTCTTACTAGTCTTAAGAGATGTTTTATTGGCATTGAGCTAATGACAGAGAAGCTTGAGGTCTAAATTTGTTTGTTTTGCCAGTTAGTTGTTTCAAAAAGTTACTGAAAGCAAGTGGTTTGTATCATCCGCAAAGTACAGTTAATTGCACAATTTAGGTCATTTGCGTAAATTAAAAACAAGAGAGGTACTAAAACTTGAGGGACACCGTGTCTGATAAGATTATTTGCTGACCTAGTTCTATTGAGGGTAACAAATTGTTTTAGTCGTGTTAAACTGTACCAAATAAAGAGAACGCAGAATTTTATAATCAACAGCAGGCCTTTTGGAGATCAATAAAAACTCCATATGCACAATATTTTTTAAATGCGTTACTTAGGTTTCTCTCTCAAAACAATAACTCGTACCAACCCGAACAAGACTCCATGAAACGATACATTTGTTTGGTACGAAGGGCTAGATAGACCAAAAATCAAATGTTCTGCGATTTCAGAAAACTGCACGGCACTCACAAACCCGCACCGAGCCAATCGCTCCGAATTGTGAAAGACTGCCCCGTGCACAGCTGATACCGTCCACCGCCGAATACACCGTCGTCTAAAGACACAGTGCCGCGCGCACCCTCCCCTCGCCATTTCTCGACAAATGGCCTGGTTAATTCAGTAAATTTATAACAATCACTTGCTAGCACAAAAGGTAATACAAATAATTTAAAGTACCTTATTCTAACGTTAGGAAAACCCATGCAAATCCTATATTTCCGCCATCCCCATGAATAGGCAATTAAATCATATCACAGGTCTTCGTATTTAACACGGGTCGTTATTTTATTTACCCCCGCTACGGTGAGTGGGTTGAGTACGGCATGCAACTGAGTTCTTCTATACAGCCTTCACTTAAAAGTCATTCAACACTGCTTTCTTCAAATGTTTTTGCGTCCTAGGCTAGAAGCATTATTCTTGGTTTAAATAGCGACGGACGAAAATCAAAAGGTAGGCGATAAAAATGCTTTAAAATTGATACAGAATGTGACGTTTCAGGCTCGTGTTTCCAATAATTTATATTTTTTTGCAATTCTCCTATCACAGAAACATCTTGCCTGAAGTCGACAGTTTTCAATTTCCCGAGATCTAGTTTCAAAATAATGAAAAAATTATAAGTTCAAAAACACTGTAAAGAAAGCTATGCGGTTCTGTTTCCTTGTGAATTATCTGGCACTATTATAAAACTGTTGTTTGACGAAACTGATCGCTCCGCCCGAGTGGCCTGGTCCCGCATAACGTATATTTAAATTAAAACTCGCGTTAACTTTTGTTGATCGTTGGCCTTCACAACGGATCTTGACGCTGCCTCAGCTTCCTGTGTTTTTAGCTTTTAGTGTCGGCCGAACGGATAAACCTATTAATAAGTTTAATGACAAATCGTCGCTAATATATTCCTTAACAGAAGCCCAAATATCCTTATCGGCAAGATCGATAAGTTTGATACGTTTAAGAACAAAGTTCTTACCTTCCGAAAGCTTAGTTTCACCCGTGATGATCTTTTCAGCAACCTTTGCTTCCGCATTCAGAAGGACATCTTAATTGTTGGCGAAGCCGTTCTCCACCAATCGCTTGACATGTTCTATGACGTTTTTTTGTACAGCTAAGAAAGTTGGTACAGCAGAGTTCGAAGAGGTAGAAGTAGACATGCTGTAGCCAAGTAGCCAAAGCGCTACTGATGACCGTGCGAAGACTTGCAAGAAAATATACCATATGCTTCGTTTTTTCAACCAATAAAAACATATTTTTCAACCAATAAAAAACATGTAGTATAGTATAAGCATATATAGTATGTTTGTTTTGTCTAAGATATATGTAGGTTATATATATGTAACCTATATGTAGCTTTTATCCACTGAAACGTTGACGTTTTATATTGGTGCAGTTGCAACAACTGAAATCGAATATTATTCAAACAAATACAGTACATAATAAATGGCTATTATTCTTGCTTATTCGTTGTTTTGTGTTACTTTGATTCTAGAAGATTGTTGGTGTGATTTTTCAAGCCGATTCAAACAGTTCTACTAGAAAAACTTCAAAACCCTAACAAAAGGTACAAAATGAAATAGTTAACTTAACGTATTCTATTTCTGTGACAAATAAAGAAATATTGTCCAATTAAGTAAAATCCACACAATCTACGTGATTTAGAGGCGTTTTGCAAATATCAGTTATGTGTTTCTTATTTTTTGGCCTGAATTCAGTACAGTTTCTTATAAAGCTATTGCTTATAAAAAACGTGTGTTTTTATGTGCATCCCTTTGTTTATTTACTTATGTCATCTACTAGGTGGATGGTGACATATACAACCTATTCCTAAAACCATTAAATCAAAATACGATCTGATTAATCTGATCGTAGTTGTTCTGCAACGTAACGTTTGATGAAACCATGCTGTAGTGTTGAAACTTTCCAGAAAGTTAGGCCAACACTTAATTAACATTTTAGCAAAACAATCTTTTTGATGATGTCATAAAACAGGAATTTTTAGGTTAAATTTTTTTTCTTTGAATTATATATTAAAATAATTTTCAAGCAAAAATAAGAAAAAGAAAAATTTGTTGCTAGGGAAACATTATCCCTAATTACCAAAAAAAATGAAAATGATCCTAGATAAATTGTTGTAGGTTAAGTCACAACATTTCTAGTCATATAAGCCATTTATTCAAAAGTTAGGTAAAAAAAAAGTTTAGCAGGGGGGGGGCACTTTGTGCGGTCACATACGGACACTTTCCGTATTCAAACTGTGTATTGCGCGTCCGTATTTGGCTGTCTGGTGTAAAATCCAAGATGATCATAAACCAAAAAAAAAGGAAAATATCACATGGAAAAATCCTTTTGTAGTTGTACACCACTCTTTGCAAATTCTTCAACTTGAGTTCCGTGCCGTAAATTCCGATTTTGCCCGATTCCCGTTTTATCTTCCGATTTACTTAGACCGACCATTCTCTAGTCTACTAAGAGTAACGTATAGTTTTAGCTATGTGGGCTGCTCACGTACATATCTATGATATTTGTGTGGTTACTCAAGGCAGAAAGGAGTCCTTTATGGTTTTGCGTATATATGTATTTTCTTTTACAAAGCTAAAAATCTACAAAACTAAACAAATGTATTTTTTTGTTTTTTTCAAAATATATATACTTTTGAAGTAATATGGAATGGATGGTGTAGTGCTTTACTGTGCTTTGTGGAACATCTTCAATATTGAAGACCCAGATCCAAAAGCAGCCAACGGAGGTGTTCTTAAAAATAGGTGTTCTGAGGGGGTATACTGGCTGGGAATTAGACCTGTTCTT
>JAULBZ010000734.1:0-14863 GCA_032360805.1 Neoturris breviconis
CAACGTTGTATATAGTTGGTTGTATCAACGTTAGATATCCGACGTTGTAATAATGTTGTATTATAATTGGTTGACGTTTTTCTGTATATACCCCCAGAACTGTTTTTAAATATTTAAAGTGCTACACGTTTGGCTCCCGACAACCAATCGTGTAACAAACAAAAATCATTTTCCAAGAATCTAAATTTAAAATATTTAATAATTTAAAAAACAAACAATTTCGTTACTAACTTCCTTTATTCGACTATAATTCAATAGGGTTAGGCAGGAGAATATAAACAAAGATGGTTGATTGTTTAAATTTAAAGAAGCTGAATCGTTGAAATATGGGAAACACATTGTAAGATTTATCGAGTAGACTTAGTGTTAATAGGTCATCAGGACCAAAACAGGTGGTGCAAAAAACATTTTAGGCGAGACATTTTGTTTTTCAAGAATTATTTACCAAAATGTTTTTTAAGAGAAAATAAGGAGAGAAAAATGATTTTTTTTTACAATCTGCCAAAAGTTTGGTTGCTAAGGGAAAATTATCCCTAGTTATTAAAAGCATGATCCTAGATAAATTATAGGAAAAGTTCCAAAATATCTAGTCATGAGAGCTAATTCTTCAGAAGTTATAATAAAAAGAAAATCCCCCGGGCACTTTTTGCTTGAAAAACGTCCTGGCAAATTTGGTCTTTTTGCCCGAAAATCTTCTTTTTTTTGCCCCACCTGTTTTTTCATGATGACGCCAGCAAGAAGATAGTTAGCGCAAAATGTTAATTAGGTGTTGACCTAACACTTTATCAATTTGGATGAAGAGTTAGTTTTATAAATAAAAATGGTAAACCCCGACAATATGAGTAAGTTTGATCTGATTAAAGCAGCTGTACACCGACCTGTTATTTCTTGATTTTTGTGTCACCTAATGTAATCGAAAGAGACAACGAGATACCGTAATTAGATAGAAAGAGTGCGTATAAAAACGTATTAAATTATACTTGAGAACTCCTCTCTTATTGAGTTACAACATATGTCTCCACCAACATTACTAATTCCAGAATTCTAATTCTAGAAGCAAGAGTTGAAGAAAACGTTGCCTAAACAGCAGAAATCTTTCGGCCGCCAAGCGGCGCGTAAAGTTTCTCATCCGGATTGCTGCCATATCATATTTTCAAAGCGCAAAAGGAAGTATATTACAAGCAGTGCTTCTTACAAAGTGTTACATGCATGGGGATGGAATGGAAAACTAGTGGGCAACTGCAAATTGCCAAAACGCTAGAGTGAAGAATTTTCTTCAAACTTGTACATCTTATTGCTAACATCGGAATACTTGGAACAATTTTATTTTCGAAAAACCGATTTTTATGATGACCGACTCTACATTGTTTAACTTCTAATGTTTTACCACGCGATGTGTTTTTGCTTTATGACGTTTTAAATTAAATATGTGAAAATGTTAATTGTACGTTGCACTTTTTAAAAATTGCCAGACTTAATAGGGTTAGGAAAATATCAAAACGGCGTCGCGTAGTCGCTTCGACGTTGTTTCGACGTTGATCCGACGTCGTGTACCTTCTGATTTAACATTCATAGAAGGGTAACTTATTGTTCGCCCATCAACCTTGATATTACTAAAACCATGAACACCTTGTTGGAAGAGGTTAGAGCTTTGAATGTACCTGTTAATAGTAACGGTTTTGTACGAATACATCCAACCAAAGTCAAAGTGTCAAAAGTTTCAATTCTTGTTGCGCTTACTGAACAGTTTGTCTGTAATCAAGACTTGCTTTTGCTGTACCTCCAGCGAATGAAAATGTTACTTGGTTTGCGTTCAGCATTCTTGGGGAGAATCAAATCAATCATTTAGTGAGGAGTGTTCCGATTTAAATTGCGGAAGAGGATGTAGTGCGTTGTTTACAATTGAAAGTTCTTGTTTGTAGAGATGGTGAGTTCAAACGTATTAGTGCCCTTAGCCGGAGGGAGAGAATATCTCATTAGAATATTACATCCGTTGCCTTCCTCTTCAGATCACATAAACTCTCTCTTTCAGAAAAAAAATAATTGAATGCCATTTTTTTATATAGATATTTCTGCTCCATATTTTCTCTTGCGTTGCTTCTTATATTCAAAGAATTATCTTTTCTCGATTAACAAGAAATATCACCTTCACATCAGACAAAAGATATTCACATGTATAAATGGAAGTTTTTATTTATAATTTATACGTTTTACTGTTAAGACTTTGTTCTTACCTAAATAGTTCACACATTGCGACTTTTTATGTGTGTTATCTTGTAGCGGTGAGAACATATGGTCAAGTTGCTATTGGAAGCTCACAAGGCATTTAAATAAAGATACTTTTTTCGCTATCCATATATATATAATATATTTATTATTTATGTGGTTAGGCTTTCATACGCTCTATGTGGTATATTAATTCTATATTATCATAGCAACAACAATTGCATACATAAAGTTCCATACTGTATAGACTGATAGAAAATTCCATTTTAAAAATAGATAACTTACCATAACAACTGTTTCCATTGTGATGTGTGTAAAAAATTCAAAATATCAATTTCAATGTCATCTGACATAGCATTTCTCAATTTCCCGATTATCCTCGATTTTATCATATAGAAGCCGTAACTCTATATAAAACGTACGATTCCGATCTACCGACAGTGGCGTAAGTATCGGATTCGTCCATTTTTTTTCACAATTTACTTGGATCGAGAATATGTTGGCAATAAAAACATTAGAACGTTGATCTAGCACCTTGCGACATTTGCAATTGTAATTTTCCCTAGCAACCATATTTTTAACAGGTGGTAAACAAAAAAAAATTAAAAAATTATTTTCTTGTATGAAAATCATTTTGGTATATAGTTTGGAAAACAAAAATTTTACCTAAATTATTTTTTTCTGCAGCACTTGTTTTTTTGTTATGACGTCATCGTTAGTAATTACGTCATCAAAAATGTATTTTGCTGAAAAGTTAATTAAGTGTTGATCTAACTTTCTAGAAAGTTTCAACACTGCAGCATGGTTCCATCAAATGTTATGGAGGGGGGAGGTGGGTTAAAACTACAAATAATGCAAGTAGAAATCACGCAAAAATATGACTGAGCTGCAAGCTGATTTTTTATTACTAAAATGTGTTCACGCAAGCTGTCGAAATAGACCACATTGCGTAGGCTCTTTCTATTGAGATTATAGATAATATAACAAATAATATGTTATAGGAACTAAAGCAGCGAGAAACAAGGCATATGTGAAACGAAAATAACTTATTTTTAATTTATTCCTATTTATTATTTAAAAACTAATTACTCGATTCTTTAAACAGGACCATAGTCGTAATAAATTTATAAACTTCATGCTTCATGAGTTAAACAATCACCAAAACTGAAAAAACGTTTCGAATCAAAGACACCTGGTGGAAAAATCAATCATGTCCAGTGAGGAAAGACTTGTTCAAACTACGCTGTAAAGAACGATGTTGTTCTAGTATCGTACTTGCGTACTTTGAACAAGCTTTTGCCTACTGGGTACTACAATCTTGGCGAAAACTATGAGATATTTTGCGAAATTGTACGGATTCCCGAAACCACAGTGAAACAGGAAATCGACCACATGAATCTATAGAAAAATTATGTTGTTCCTAGCAGCCTAGTATCCAGGTATTGGAGCAAATTCTTGAATTTCCGTGTCATATGTCTTGCAATTCAGTATTTGAGGTTTCTTGACTAAGTTCAAATTTCAAATCTTTGCACGAATTGCACAATTTCTTATATATTAATTACCAAGAATGTAACGTACAACACGCGATAATACTTCCAGGTCAGTCCCAGTCAAAATAATAGAAGGGGACGTGATGTATCAGTTGGTCTATTGCCGATAACAACACTAGACACGCAACATCATTTCAACGTCAACGTTCTACTGAAGATGTTTTTTAAACGTTGGTATGTTGCGCACCGACAAGGAGTTTAGCCTCATTAATGAAAATTCAATTATTTAAGTTGTTCAAAAAATCGAAAAATAAAGTAAACTAAACTCTATCATTTAATCAGTTAGACTAAAACATCTTTTTGTCAAAGTTCTTGTACTATCATTCATTGATCTTTTCTGAAAATACTCCTCGACCTAATTATGTCTAACACATAATTTGTTTACAAATATACCATAAATAAGTGGTTATAAGCCAAAATAAGTCGACAAAGAAGATATAAAAATAAAAGTTTATATTTTGGTCTCTACCCATTTTCAGTAATAAACCTTCTTCTTCATTTCTACAGAGACAATACTTTTTAAAAGCTCAGTAAATTTTTATTTACAATCACAACAACAACAAAACCTTCAACCAACATCAACATCAACAACACCAACAACAACACCACCAACAACAACAACAACAACACCACCAACAATAGCAGAAACAACAGTAACTTTAGGAATCTATTAGTTTTGAAAATTATTACACGCGAAATATGATCAATTCAATTCATATAGACAACGTTACGACGCCACGTCAAAATAATAACCGTGAGCAATCTGCCGTATGCGTTATGAATAACTTCTTATACGGTTTACCAAGTCTGTATACCTAGTTAGTCCCGACAGTATTCGGTATACCTAGTTAGTCCCGACAGTATTCGGTTATTTCTCAAGGCTTGAACATTTGAATAACTTTTTGACCAATTCATATTAATTTATCTTCATCCAATAATGTCCGCCATCAACATCATTCCCAGGGCAGTTGTCCGCTTTTTAGAAAGGAGCACTGGGAACAAGATTGCTTCTTCTTCATCATCGTCATCTTTACCAAGCAGCTGAAGACAAACAGACGAGTAATCGGGGCCTTATTGTTAAATTCTCATGTATACTTGATGCGAACCTAGCCATGCCAATATTTTTGTCTTCATCATTTCTCATCATAATCATAAGTCCAAAATTATCACGATACAAATTGCCACTCGAAAGACGCCATTCCCGAACGGCACGATATATATTTAGATGCAACCATTGCGAATTCTCGTGTCGTATTTCAACTATATCCAACCTGCATGAAAAAAAGATTACAGATAAAAAAAAATTATAGGTCACTCATAAGCACATTCTAAACCAATAATCATGAAATGACTCACCAGAAAGCTTGAGGAAGTTAGTCACCTCTGAGAAACTACCAACAAGAAGATGGTACCCATCTAAAGTAGTTCTCTATTTTCTAATGAAATTGCCCACCTGGCAAAGTCATCAACCTGAATTGGCCAGCTAATGACGATACTTCCCTGATGAAGTGACTCATCAGAAGAAGTGAACCACCTAAAGAATTTTGCCACCTGGGAAAATTACGAACCAGAATAATTCTAGAAGAACTTACCCAACATGGAAGAACTTACCTGTTGGAAGTTATCTACCAAAAGAGGTTATTTACCTGAAGAAGTTACACACTAGAAGAAGTTACACACCAGCCAGAAAAGGTTACCCACAAGATGATGTTATTCACATATCACCCAAGCAAAGGACGTTACTCACCAAATGAAGTTATTGACCAGAAGAAGTTATTGACCGGAAGAATTTTTCTAAAAGAAGAATCATCTCAACAGAGAATATTATTCACCAGAAGAAGGTACTTATCTGAACAACTCATCCTCCTGAAGAAGTCAGAAAAAGTTACCCACCAGACAAAGTTACACACCAGAAGATGTTACTCAACAGATAAAGTTATCCTATAGTTACCCGCCAGAAGAAGATATCCACCAAAAGAAGTTACTTGCTAGAAAGAAGTTACACGCCAACCATACGAGTTACTCAACAAAATAAGTTACCAAGAAGAATAGGTCATCCCTCCATAGGAAGTTATCCACCAGAAGAAATTGCCTGCCAGAATAACTTACTCACCTAAAGAGGTTAAGTGCGGGAAGAAGCCATTCCGCCAGAAGAAGTTACCTGCCAGGAGAAGTTACCCACTAAAAGAAGTTATCAACCAGAATATGTTATCTACCAGTAGAATATACCCACAAGAAGAATTATCTTACCAGAGGACGTTATCCGCCAGAAGAAGGTACCAAATTATCCTCTTAAAAAAGTTACCCAACAGAATAAGTTAGAACCGGAAGAGATTACACACCAGACATTGTTACCCACCATAACATATTACCAGAAGTTATCCACTTGAAGAAGTTAAAAGGAGTTACCTATCAGAAAAGTTACCCACCAGAAAACTAAAATAAGTTACCTGCAAGAAAAAGTCATCCCGCCAGAAGAAGTTACTTGCCAGGTGAAGTTACCAAACGAAGTTACTCACCTGAATAAATGACGGTGTGTAGACATACACCAAACAACATCATTAGGGTGTGAAGCATCAATTAAAGAGAAATTAACTTAACTTACTGTTTTGGATCAGTATCTCTCCCTACATCTAAATAATCTTTCATCCATGGCACTCTACTTGTTGCAAGTGTACTGTTCCAATCTGTACTAGTGATAAGATAAGCAGCAAGAAAAGAAGTACCGTTCAACGGCTTACTAAATGCTGCACGACTATGCCCTAAAATTAAAAAATGTTATTTTTGCAGATCGCTCAGTTTATATCGAAATTTAATCTTTAACATCCCCGTCATCCTACAATACTGGCCTGAATATTCTAATATCTTATAGGCATAGACCCATTGCTAGAAACATACAAATATGCGAAGCTCTCAATCAAATGTTGCATACTTACTCACCTACATAGAATAGTTGTAAAATGGCAGAATGAACAGCGTCAGTTTTTTTTATTCTACTCAGATCAAATTTTAAAATAATTCTTTTTTTGTACTCTCCAGTTGCACCAATATGTAGGTATTCTTGCGTTTTAAAACTGTGAAATGGATTTTCTAGAACAGCTTCGTCTATAGTTGGGAAGACCAGTGCATAATCATCTTCATTTGCTAAATCGTTAAAAAAAGATTATTATTTTTCATGAATATGTTGATTTGCAACATCCAAGCTGGACGATCTTAGTTGAGTCCAACTTCGGAAGTTACAAAGCTTACTTGCACCGTGCAGAATGAAACTACAACCTCTCACGTAAATATTTGAGACAAGGTGAAATTTGTGCAAAACGTCTCATAATTTACGTGAATGGTTGTAGAACTTAATTACTCTATCGTATACAAATAGACTTATCAATTTCATAAACCGTGCAAACAAATGGCGTTACGAATCTTATAAACTGTGCAAACAAATGGCGTTACGAATCTTATAAACCGTGCAAACAAATGGCGTTACGAATCTTATAAACCGTGCAAACAAATGGCGTTACGAATTTTATAAACCGTGCAACAAATGGCGTTACGAATCTTATAATAAACCGAGTAAATAAATCGTCTTACCACTCTCATCAACCGAGTAAATAAATGACTTTACCAATTTTATAAACCATGTAAAAAAATAATCACTGTTATAAACCGTAGACATAAGTGATTTTACCACTCTTATAAATCGTGTAACTAATTTGTCTAACTACTCTTATAAACCAAGGAAATAAACCGAATAAACAAATGGACTTACCACTCTTGCAATCTACAGATGGTGGTCTTGGGTATTTTGGGTAGCCTGTCTGTATAGCAGCTTCATTGATATTAACTAAATAAATATATTTTATATAAGGTTTGCATTCTTTGCAATAGTTTAGTCTCTGCAATATAATTTACTGAAAGGGTACTGAATATCAATCTTAATGGAATGTTTTCTTCGTATTGAAACAACCAGTCATTTTAACATCATCTAGACGTCATTTTGACGTCAATCTATCACGTTGCAATTCAGAATATTGTAGTAAAGGATACTTTATTTGGACTTTTCTTTGAGAAATTCTTCTTTAGTAACTATACCGTTGTGACGTGACGTCTTTCTAACGTCTAAATGACGTCGTTTTGACATCGCGACGTCGAGACGACGTCTTTTAGACGTTGATAACATATGATAAGACGTCACGTATCGGTAAAGATTGTTATGTCATACCTACTGAAGGATTTTCAAGACACAACATTCTCACTTTGTAATCACTGCAGG
Source organism: Neoturris breviconis (assembly GCA_032360805.1). Classification (NCBI taxonomy): domain Eukaryota; kingdom Metazoa; phylum Cnidaria; class Hydrozoa; order Anthoathecata; family Pandeidae; genus Neoturris; species Neoturris breviconis. The sequence continues at coordinate 8,047 of JAULBZ010000734.1, forward strand.
ATTGATCAGATAGATGTTGGTTTCTACAATAGACACCTATAGGTATCACGCACTGAGTATTCTCGCCTATTTCTGTATACGATTTATTTTGCATGCTTTTACATTCTATATCGATGATTGTTTTATTTCCGCATATGTTTTGATTCGTGCTCCATGTACCTGTTGGTAAACGAACAGTTTCCTGCCAAGCAGACCATTCTTGATTATCTATAAAGAACGATTTATGTTTATTTATTCTTATGTTATTCCAGATAATTAGATGTAATTTCTTCAATTATTTCTGCTTTCAGTACGAATACTCATAATGTATCCTAGAGTTCTTAAACAATGATGATGAAACGATTCGTTGTGTCTGCAGAAGTATAGTTATAATAATGAATTACCTTGCTGATTAAATTCTTTCCATATATCTAAATTCATTGTTGGTATATCATTACATAATTTTCTTTTTTCTTTACCATCGTTAAATGCTTTGAAAGCGTCTGGTTGAATGGATATACTCCCTATAGAAATAATAATTTTAATGACCTAATAGTTTTATGCATTTATACTAGTTCACAAGGTAACTCAGTATTTAAACACTTCTCAAGTTGGAAGGAAATGGAATAACACAGTGAGAAATAACCCAATACCAGAAGAAAGAATAACCTAAACAAAGAAATATCACGCTGGTCGATATCCCCCTTAATATTCCGAGTAAAAATAAAATTTGTTTTCCACCTAACCACACATATTATATGAATAGGTGTTTGTCACTATGAAACATATGGAATATCTTTTCGTACCATGCATTTTGATTGTCACATCGACCACCAACAAGAATAACACAATATAGTGAAGAAATATCAAAAATATTCACAAAAATAGTCATAAATATTTTGCAACTCACCTTTCAAATTATTACACATGACACTCGAAAGACTTGTCTTCTTAATTTCTTGTAACTGTTTTGGAGTAAAAACAAAATCATTTTCGTAGAAAAATCGATCACCAGTTCGTAGTCTCATAAATTGATCTTTTAAAATGCAATGAAACAGAGGTCCAACCATTGCTCCTTCTACATGATCTTCAGCAAGCCCGCCAACAAACACATCAGCATATTCAACTTGGTCTTGATATAATGTACGAAGAATACTTCTTGTTATGTTACTTTTAATTATGTCTTTTAGATCTTCAAATTCATACGCTTTTTTTTGTTTACAAAATTCTCTCCATGGACCATAACCAGGTAAACCATGATCTCTCGCACGTTGAATATTCAAAGCTATAATGTAAAAGATGATAATTGTTCAGTTCAGGGTTATGGAACTCTCTACTGTCTTCAACTTCAGTTGTAAGAGTCAATTATGGTGTTAGAACATATCTTTATTAAGACGATTTTAACAAGGCGAAACATTTAACCAAAAGAAGACATTCCATTTGTAGAAACTAAATCACACGGCGGTGTGACGTCAATTTTAACCAATGGTATGTCTTCTTTTGGCTTTTGTATCAGATGTCCGTCTTGTAGAAAACCACCTTTAATACAACTTCCTATAATTTCGATAATATGTTATCCTAACCATAATTTGACCACTGTGGAGAAGGGCGAAGAGTTATTCAGAAGATGTTCTTACCAGACAAATCAAATCCTCTTACTGCACCTGGTCTTTGAAATAAACCTCTTGAAAGTCCATGTGCCATATTTCTGTCAACATCAGATGTTGTGTTACCTATCATACCAAACAAAAATGGTTCGATACCATCTCTTAGTAACAACGTATTATTAAAGAATGCTTTGACTAAAGGCAAGTCATCTGCAATCTTGTCAAAGTTAGCATTCAAACGCGAAAGAGCTGGTTGAACCAAGCTATGACCAAATCTAAAAGCGATCGTAAATATGTTTGAAATAGATGGATCAACAGTTGAATCGTAGCCAGTGTATTCTCCAAGCGTATTCTTTCCAAGTATCTTAGGTAGGTATTCACTATATGTTATGTGTTGGATTTCTGCTGCAACTATTTTTCGAGTTTCTAAAAAGATTCTTTCACCACTCCAGTTTTTATTGAGCATTTGTAAACCTTTTGCAATTCTGTTATGTTCTCGAACCCACAATGTATGCATGGACGTTAAAGCGACTTGTTCATTTACTCGAACATCACCAGCATCAAAACAACCACCAAACTTTTGACAGAAACTTAACGGTGGTGTAAGCGTATCCTCCATTTGTGGTAAATAGGAATGACGTGACGTTTTAAGACGACCGCTCCCTAAAATGTAAATTGTAAGGGTTGATTTTCATTTGGTGGAAAATTCTGCGCGGAAGCCTAAAGAAGCATTCAATTGGTAGAAATTGATGTCACATGATTTCTGGTATGTCTTATTTTGCCTTTGACACAAAATTTCCGCCTTTTGGAAATCAAACTTGTGTGTTTTAATGTGATTTGTGTACTTAAACAGAAGGAGAGAAAATGAACGATGTTGTGGATATAGTGGATCAGGAGAGGGAATGTAGGAAACTAAGAGTATAGTGGATCGGGGAGAGAATGAAGAGAGTTGAGGGGATAGGAAATTAGAAGAGGAATGAAGAGAGTTGATGGAATTTTGGGTTGAGCAAGGAAATAAAGGGAGTTGAGGGAATATTGGAACGGAGAGGGAACGAACAGTTTTGAGGGGATAATGCTTGACGTTTATAAGATTTATTAGGTTGTTTGAAATAACTAATGCTTTTTGATCGAGGCAAGCTCTCCGAATAATCTATCTAACCATCATTCATGCGCAGTTGTTTTGCTTTTTCTTCTGATGATCCATAAACCATAGATGCATCCAGAAATGATGTAATTGTGTTAATTTGTTGCCTCGCTTCTACTTTGTCGTTATTTGTTTGACAAACTGCAGATGATCGTATAAACATGGAACATCCTTCATTTTTGCCTGGATACATCATTGGAAAACATGGCTGTGCAAAATCAGATTCTCTGTTATCACATCTAAAAGAGAGAATTTTAAATTATTTTAGATTTGTAAGATCTTCCTCCAACTTCATATATTTTATGCTACAAAAATTGCAAAAGCAACTAGGGAGCACTATGATTCATTAGTATAATATATATCCATATGACCATACCTATCAATTCCCCCTGTTTTAGCTTTCTAGGGCATCTATTAAACCGACAGACTATTAAGAATAGTTCTTTTAATACGAGGGAACACTTAATCGTGTTTGTGGAGAGGGGACGGGGCGGACTATTCCAAGAATATAGTACAGTATTCATTCAGTATTTTTTTGCTGTTTGTTTAATTCCATTACAAAAAACATGGTATGATATATTCTTATTTGTGGTGGACGATCATGAAATGAATCATGGACGTCTTTGGAAAGGACGAAAGCAAAACACATCAAAAGATGAACTACCTTGGGAATACACAATAGTGACCACCTTCGCTTTCTGCTGTCATCGTGATATCATGATCTACAAATTGTCCCCATTGCATCAACATGTGCGAATAATGTGAAGCACTCTCACTATGAAGTTGTGTTTTGTGTACTATGAAGAAGTCTTGGCTAACTTTATGTGCACTTGGTAATACCGGTCCGAGGTTTGGAAAGCCTATTGGATCTGATAAACCATCAGCGTCATAATATTTTGGTGCTATAAAAAATGTTAAAAAATTCAATGATCGTTCCCAACGTCCCCTCAGACTTTTATAAGAACAGAAAGATGTCTTTCATCATTCTTGTATAGCTCCAAGAAAAATGAAGAAAAGTCAAGAGGCATCGGGAGCGAGCCTGAAAGATTATACATAACCAGGGCATGTTCAATTTTGGGAATAGAACTAGGCTTTTTGAGGCTGAAAAACTGCCCCCTAGAATTATATGGGAAGTCACCAAGTTTCAAGTTGATAGCATTAGCCAAAAAAAGTTATAAATAATCTTATATCATCTACATACACGCGGTCTGGGTATATTACCATATATGGCAATACCCTGACTGCAAACAAGACCGTATTGAATAGTCTTTCGCACTGTGCTGGTATCTAATCACCATGGAAACGAGGTCACTAATCCACTAAACAACTACTCACCATTCCCTTTCGTAATAGTGGAATGATTACAGATATAAATCCACTTACGTAAAAGTCTCTTGAATGGAGTTGATGCTGCGCCCCATAACGGATTATTAATATTATTACACGCCCCATTAAATGGTCCGTAGTTTGAACCAAATATAAAAATGATACAATCAGGTTCTTTTAACACTTCCCTGCATTTGGATGCTTCTACTACTTTTTCAAGAGATTCGGATGATATTATTTTACCGGTACCTAGATGAACTATAACTGGTTCGCCATTTTTCTGACCTAAAAAAAGACAAGTAAACTATTTTTAAAGACATTTAAATAATCCCTAGACAATCTAAAACTGTCATTGCACAGCATTTACAGAGACGAATATTGAGAAACGTTTTCCTAACCATATGACCACTTGGGTCATAATTATTGTTCGCAGACATCTAAAAGTAGTCGGCGCCGGCTGGATAACGGGGCAGAATCACCTTTTTCTATGCTATAGTTGTTTGTTTTATCACGTAAAGTCATTTTTTTGAGACTACTTGGTTTTCAACAAAACTTTGGTAAACAGATATTAACCCTATTTTACGGGGTATATCCAATAATAACATTTTTTGTGCATTGGCCACAGTATCGAAATTGCAAGTCCGATTTTAATACCATCATAACCTGACGCCTCCTCTCAATTTCCTGGCACTGTATTTTCTATATGAACCTCTATATGAACCTCAAAAAACGTTTGACCCTATTCATGCTGAGGTATCTTGTGTAGCACATCTAAGTTCAGAACAAACAATGCATATTTTATTTAGAAAAATCTAACAACAAAAATTGATGACGTCATTATTTTGTCAATAACGTCATGTTTTCGGATCAAAATTATTTTTGCCCATCTTCGACCAAAATAATAAATAATACAAAAATTTGCAAAAATAAGCAAAAAAAAATATTTGTTTTTTTACTGTCCTCAAAAATAGACGTGGTTTGACCCGGTTTCCAAATATTTTTTTGGGAATTTTAATCTCAAATAGAAAATTAGTAACACTGTAAATTTCAGAACATATAGATTAACCAACAAAAAGCTATTCCAAAAAATGGAGGTGGCGGGACATGAATAGGGTTAAACCAAACATTTATTATTCGCCTTTTAATCAAATATGGTATATTTGCAAAAAATTGGGAAAATGAAATATTCTGATGACGACTTATTTTCAACGTTGATTTGACGTCGCGTGCCGGCAAGGAGTGTTCTAAATACTTATCAAAAATGTTGGTATTTTTAAGGAGCTAAAGTTAAGAAGATGCATGTTAAGGCGGATGCAGGTGACGTCACTTTCAACCAATGTAATGGCTTCATTTAGAATTCGTGCGAACGAATTTGCATAGTGGAAATCCGCCTTTATGTAAGAAAGTCAGTTATTCAACAAGTCCTTTAGAAGAAACTATGCTATTGATTGGAGAAATTGTTACCAGAATATGCTTGCTGTACTTTCTTCTGGACGCTATGTAAAACTTCATCGAAGAATAATTTAGCTTTCGAAATCTTTTGTGCTTTTATTGATGGTCTTCGTAATAATCTATGTAGTCCAACTGTTTGAAAACTCACTTTAGCATTGCCAGGATCGACTCTATTCGCTGCAGATTTCTGTCGTTGATCCATATCATCGGAAACCTGTTTTAAGATATCTGGAGTAATGTATTCTTCTCCAGGAAACTCTGGCAATAAAACAACATTGATGGTAGCAATAGTTTCAGTTTTGAAACCCAACTCGTCTATAACTACAAGAAATATTATAATTAAAAAAATATATAATTAATTATGTCGACTTCTAAGATAATAAAGGCGCTTCCCAATAAACACTTTCACTGTGAACAAACGCCGCATAAAACACTACCGAATACGGACTGTGCTCTTTATTGTCATAATCCATATACAGAACCATATGTGAGCGTATCATAGTCATTTAGGCTGTAGAGGGGAATTACCTTGTATTTTAACATTAAAACTCATTTTCCACATCATAGTTGCGTTTATACTCTGAGGAAGCTTTGATTTAATATACACTTTACCATTTCGATTGACAGCAAAATAATCATTCACATCACTTTTAAAGATACTTATACCATGAGCTTTAAAATAATGAGGTTGAAGGTTGAAAATTTCCTGATTCTTAACTACACCTTGTTGCAAGAGAATTTGGAACTGTTTGTTGATGTTTTTCTTTTGTTTATCTTTAATGTAAACCTCAACTATGCTTTGGTCAGAACTACCATCTTCTGTTGTTGCCTGAATTAGTAAATTGAATTCGACACGCGATACAGGGATCTGTCAAAGAAAAAGCGAAATATAATTTACAGCAACAGAGATTCCAGGCTAATTCTAAGTTTTCAGTAAGTTTGCAGGCGCATTACCAAAGATTATGGAAACTGAACTGTGAAAAGACAACCTATCGGTGCATTGTTCATAAAGTAAAAGACAACCGAATACGATCCCGTGTAACTCCGCATGTCGACGGTGCATTACCATATATGGTAACATACAGTCGGTATACGGAGATATAAATCGTATTCAGCAGCGCAGTGTGTTATCCTCGAAATTTAAAATTATTTGAATTGAAAATATATATTTAATATAATTATGATTGTTTTATGTATAGTGATCTTTTTATGTTTTGCAGTTGTTTTATTGTTTATGATTGTTTTATGTATAGTGATCTTTTTATGTTTTGCAGTTGTTTTATTGTTTATGATTGTTTTATGTATAGTG
>JAULBZ010000734.1:14963-27272 GCA_032360805.1 Neoturris breviconis
ATCTTTTTATGTTTTGCAGTTGTTTTATTGTTTATGATTGTTTTATGCATAGTGATCTTTTTATGTTTTGCAGTTGTTTTATTGTTTATGATTGTTTTATGTATAGTGATCTTCTTTGTTTTGCAGTTGTTTTATGGCTTATGATTGTTTTATGTTTATGGGCATTTAAAGTTTCAAAGAATAATACTTTAAATCAAGAAATTTAAACAATAAGGACTAAAAAAAAAATGAACGAGATGCAAATACTCGTGACTAAACTTCAAACTTTAATGACGTACATATCTCATTGACAATTCTCCAGTTTTTGGATCAATTTGAAATATGTCTTTATTATCTTTCGATTGAATGGAATATTCTACTGTTTGGTCTTCTAAATCTCCATGGATAGTTTCTGCTGTGGCTGATAATTTTAAAATTCTCTTCCCAATCTCTAATTTATCTGATGATATGACAATCTTATGCTCACTTTGATTGAATTTGAGGATTCTCAAAACTGTAAATAATAAACAAGAATTTTGAAGGCAAACATTTGCTCATGGACCCTACATGCAACCAGCGTCGGATCAACGTTGCGACAATGTCAAAGCAACGTTACCACGTCGTTTGACGTTGTTTCGACGATGATCCGACGTCGTGTGCCTACCCAATTAGTATTGGCTAGCCTACGTTGTGTGATCACCATAGCTAAATTATATCTTAAAATAAATCTCCAGCAAATTTCCACTATTTTGGCTTCTTCTATCATTACAACAGGTACACGGTATTGAATCAACATTGTTCTGAAATTGATTGGACGGCGTGTACGCATTGGCTGCTTATTATGGTGTAGGATAATTGAAGGGAAATAAATGTTGAATTATATGAATATACATTTCATCAGCTAAGGTCGTGAAAAATTCGGTCCTAAAGCCAAAAAAGATGGTAGAACTTGACACCAGCCTTTAGATTCCAATAACGTCCACGAGAAGACAATTTTTTTATTTGATATTAGATTCACTGAAATGAGTGTGAAAGAAAGGACCGAATCGAGTGAGTTATATTTTAACGAATAAAGTTTTGGGAAACATCATACAGAAAACGAGAAAATCATGAAATCTTTATGATTAACTGATAGCTTTACCTTGACAGGATCTTTCGTCTTCCTTTAGTTTATATCCAGTGTCACACTTACAAATGAAACTTCCCATAGTATTCACACAAGCTTGTTCACATGTACTTGGATTTTCTTTGCACTCATTTTTGTCTAAAGTTTGTGTACATACAAAAGGAAAGATTGGTTTAGTAGACATTCTTAGTCCGAGCTCCAGTCCCAACCACCTACGAAGTAAGTTGTCCCAACCGCTACGAGTAGTAGTTGGCACTGGAACTCAGGTTGACACACTCCATCCTTTGCACAGTATATCATCACGGCGACTAAATTTCATACGGCAAGGAAACTTGCTTACAAAGTTCACCAGTTGTATACTTTTATATAAGTCCATGAAAATAATAGACCTTTAATTGCTTAATTATGCAGAAATGAAATCCACTTATTTTTGTGAAAACTGAACATCAGTTTCGGATTCTACACTGCAAACTACCTTCAAATAAACATTTTCACAAATACACCTATATAACAAAACTTTTATGGTCATAAATTAGTGCTAAAATCCTGATAACATTCGCATTTACCATACTCTGCATCGTTTTCAAGTAATGGCATTTCTTGAAACATCGATAAAAACTTCCTAAATCAAAGTTTTCTTTCAAGAATTTTATATGTTAAACGTCTGATAATGAAGCTAAATTTGGGATTGACGCCATAAAATTATGCGTCGTACGTCATTTTGAGAAAGGTCTATGAGAGGACAGTTATAGGACGATATTTGGAAATATTAAATATTATTATAACGCACATTGGACACACGACGTCTTAACAACGTCGAAAAGACGTCATTTTGATGTTGCAACATCAAAACGACGAGTTTTCCATATTGATAAGACGCCACGTGCCGGCAGAGTACCTACCCATAGCAGTGTATGTTATTTTAAATCCTTCCTCTCCTTGTTTTATTGTTTGATCACTGTAAAACCTTATCCATAAATGGTTACTTTGTGTTAAGATTGACTTCTTTGGTTTGTTGGTTCCACATAAAAGTAGTTGATACTTTCTTGTTATTCTTCTATATATGAGAATAAATTACTTGCTTAATTTGTAAGGTAAAAATCGAATTTGAAAGTATCACCGGCGATAGCAATAGCTAAATAAACGTATGCTTACTCATATTAAAATTATTTATGCTTTTTCCTATCATTTTGCTCAAACATCCCGAAATGATTATATTTAATACTCTATTCACCAGGTTAATACTCGGAGTTTAATTTCCGGAGAAGGTGCCATGGTTGAATCAGTCTTCCATCCATACTTGGCCGGTGAAATGAGTGCCACCATGCTGGGGGTTATAGGTCAACTTGATCTGGGAAAGGAGTGACGCCCTCCTCTAAGAACTCTCAAAGGATATGCAAGTAGCGGAAGTTTTGCGCTATAAGAAAGAAACCCATGGACCTGATTCGGTAAGAAACTCATGAACCTGAATCTGGTAAGAAATCCATGAACCTGAATCTAGTAAGAAAACCATTGACCGGGCTCCGGGGTGGGCATGCTCCGAAGAGGGCAAGAGTGACTGATGAGTTAAAATCTCTGTTTATTTCCAAAATATCTAATTCAGCCTTCATAAACACAGCGTGAAAGACCACCGATTACGGACTCGTATAGCTCCCCACATTGACTGTGTATTGCTGTAATAAGATTATCGCTAGCATAGATGTTGGATACTTACGCTAAGTCTTGAAAATGCAACATTCTAGTACTGAGAACTACATGATCACTTTTTAAACATTCCACTGATGATAAATCCTCGCTACCTAGAAATAATATGCTGGATGTCAAGCTTTTGTAATTGGAACCAGTTTCCTATATTCTAGTCATTCATCTACACGAATCATCTTCTACAGTAGAAACTACCAAACTACAGCAAGTAGTACTTTTTGTAGTTTGGGACTGGAACTCAAGCTACTAAATATGGACACTAGTATAGTTACGTATACGAATGGAAATTATCCCTCTGAGATAAACTTTTTATAATCTCTAGAACCTGAAAAGTTTTTGACATTTAATATTATTTTTTTGTGATTGAAAAACACTATATATATACTACTGGACTAATTACTGCTGGACAGTAAAAACTTATCTTTTTTATACAGAATATACTTTTATACCACTTTTGTTTTATTTTTATATCTATAATTTAATACTTAAAACAGTTTTAAAGCTGGTCTTAAAACGGTTCGCACTACGAAAACACCACACATACATTTGCCCCTTATTTGCTACACTGTTTAGCGAAATGCAACCTAGAAATACAATTAGCGCCATTAATACTACTTTAGCTCATACGCTCGTGACGCGAACGAATGTGTTAGTATTTTCTTTTGATTTCATTCGTTTTAATGTTTCTGTGTGCTTATGTGTATACTTGTTTGTGTGTTTCTTTCTTTGCTTGTGTGTTTCTTTGTTTATATGGACTCTGGTTAGCAACATTTGATCAGTGTTGTAAGGGGAGCTGGAACAATGAAAGTATATTACTTTTTAATCTCCGAAATACTTTGTTCCAGTAGGTGACTGATGAACCTTTCAATATTTTGAGATAGTCCTATGTATTCTTTGCTGTGGTCTTACGTGGATGTTTAGCATTATTTATAATCTGTTTTAATACTACTTGATTTCTTTCTTTTTAGATTCTGCTGATAATCCTCTGACACGGATAACTAACTGAGAAACTAAATATTGAATCAGCTATTGTTTGCAATTCGTTAGTTCTTGAAACTACTGGTACTCGTTGAACAAATGTATTTTACATTGATTTCTAAGTATTCAAGAGTAAAATCTGTACAACTTCTAAATGAAAATATATACGAATCACTAAATAGTTTTCAAATTTCCACGACAGTGATAGCCAAGGATTCTCGTCTCTTTGCTTCTCCAACTGATTTTCTTCATTTACGTTAAAATCTGCAGTTTGAGATTTTAGTTTCAGATTACTATACTAGGCTACAAATGAGGCAAAACAAACACTTTAACCTATTGAAATAACTTTTTGTTGGGTAATCTATATGTTCTGGAACTTTGACAATGTTATTATTTTTCTTTTTGGGATTAGAATTCCAAAGAAAATATTTGGTAAAATGAAATTTCTGTGGTATTTCTTTCATTATTGAGTACTGTACTTTACAGAACACCCCCAATTATCCGAACAATTTGCGAATCCCTCTAGACTTGGCCTATGACACTCTCATTAAATATCCCAGATCCACCCAACCTCCGATTTGAACACACATTTCAGCCCGAATGTTAAAAAATGACCCAGGATTATGCAAATGTTACCTCTTTAACAATTAGGAAGAAGCGAAAAATACATGAATTCTTTGAAAAAATTACCATTTAAAACCACAAAGTATTTGTCAATCCTTTTGTTCAAAACTACATATCTTCAGTCCAGGAACCAAAAGTAAATTACAACATTGTATTTCTATTTCTGCACTCAGAAAGAATATGTATTTATTGTTGAAAAAAATACTTTTCTCATGTAATGTGCACAATGACGTCAGAGAGCCTTTTTATTGAATACAGAGCCCTCATTTATCCAAACAAATATTGCGGTCCTCTCTGTGTTCGGATAATCGGAGTTCTACTGTATTATCATTTTTTAAAAATCTAATTAACAGAATGTGCACAAATGTTGTTATAGTGAAATCTAGAGCGGATATTTAGAAAAATTATCCGGGGATTTTTTTTCTGAGAATTTTTGCTAAATTTCGTATGTGAGGCACTCTCCTCCGCAGAGCCTTGCACACGCCCGCTAATAACCAGCGCACACCTTAAAAACAATCATCAGCAGTGGAGCGTTAAAAAAATGCAAAATGGAGTGCCTGCGCTAATCTTTCCGCATGCCCAGCCTCTGCATAGGAGAGTGTATGTAAGGCATCTTCAAATATTTTGGAGATTTATTATCGCAAAAAATGAGCATTTTTTGACTAGTTTGCTGATTGTTTTAGCAGAATAAAATATTATTTCATGATCGCTGCCGTCAATGTGCTGATTTCTCAACAGCAGATACGGGCCAATGACAAATGAAGTATCTCCACCGTCACAACCTGCTATCGTGGTTTCTTCCTAAATTTTGACGTATTGAAGGATGGCGCTTTGCATTCGCTGTCCTGGTACTCCATGTTTGCAGGAAGCACTAAACGCCTTTAAAGGTATTGTTTGACGAAATATTGAGTACGATATTCAAGCTACAATCATGGTTATAAATATTTGTCATAAAGTGAAATTTGTGCAAAATTTGGAATTTCAACTTTGATAAAAAGCCTTATATTGATTAGCAAGTTGAATGGAACAAAAATCGTAATTGATTCAAGAGTTTGGGTACTAGGCTGTTTGGGTACTAGGCTGCTATAAGGCAACTAGATTATAGATGTAATGTCGATGTAATTTATTTGTTGCTACATGTTTCGGGTCAGATTAAAACGTTAAAACCCAATTGGGGTACTTATTTGGTTAGTACAAATAAAAGATTTTATCACGTTTATTAAAAAAATAATGATATATAAGATGAAAGGCAATCCTGTTAGTTTAATTGGGTGATATATTGCAACCATTTAAAATTTGTAACTCTTAAGAAACGAACATTTCTTCCAACATAAATTTTTTGAAAATGTTTGTTTACATTCGATTCTGCCATTGTTACTTCTGTCAGTTCATTTGACAAACCATATATTTTAAGTCTGGAGAAACAGTATTTACATAGTGCAAAGAAAATAACAGAAAGAAACATGGATGCAAATAAATAATTGGAAGAATTAGAGACGTAGATTGGTATCCCACACAGTGTGTGCATTACCATTGTTGTGATGCAATCTAACCAGCTTTATTTTATAAACAAGCAAATAAGTTTTAAATATATACAAGTAAGTTCTTATTTCAAGGAGTTCACAGCACCAACTTAAGAAAGACATAATTAACATAATTGAGCATAATGTGATGCAAAACTGGTTATTATATGGATTCAAGCATTCTCTAAATCATAACTGATTTTGAAATATTTTGCATTAAATTTTTGCCCGCCATTATCCTTGTTATCATATAGTGAATATTAAAATGATTATGAACTCTCACTTCGGTGACTTTTCATTTTTCATATTTAGACACCATTTTAAGTACTGTAATTAAAAAACTGGCCTAGTTGCTCTCTGCATTATAAATTATAACTGATTTGTGGCGTATTATTAATTATATCCACTCCGTCATTATCTTTATAATCACATTCTGACATTTCATTTTTCTTTTTAAAATTTGGCTAATGTTTTTCATTTGAGATTATTTTTCTTTAGGGTTGTTGGAGTCAAGGTACCAGGTCCATTTTTAAGGAATTGAGTACCAGGTCCCACTTAAAGGGTCCTGGGTCCCACTTAAAGAGTCCCGGGTCCCACCTACATAGAGTCCCGGGTCCCAGGTCCCACTTTTCCGGCATGCCATTTCACTTGTGGCGTATATTACTCGTCAAAATTCACAAAATATGCCATAATTTATGTTGATGATTGAAGTTAACCTCGTTTCCAGGGCTTCTTCACTCTTTACATTAATCGGACGTTTATGGAGAGAGAATTTCTTTTCGATTTAAACGTCGAGGAGAGAAGAAGCCCTGGGAATGAGGTTGGATTGTAGTTACACGTAGGTTATGTTTACAAAGGGGAAATTGTTAAAGCCTAAGGGCTTTTAGTTAAAATTAATAAATACATTTTTTTTACAACAATACACTCTTTTATTAAAAAAATCTTCTTCTATTGAATTGTGCATTGTCATTATATTACTAATTTGCATTGGGAGTAATTATTAATGTTATAAAAACCAAATTATACTCTCAGTAATAATTAAATGCTTTACGACCTAAGTGGATATGACATTAATAGTTATTTCAAAATTGAAGAAGGAAACTTTCCAAAATTAAAATGGAGACTTCAATTCTTGAAATTTAAAAAAAAAAAATTATAGAAAATATCACTTACCTACCATCTCAAAGAATTGAGGAAGGAGCTTCCTCAACATACAAAATGTCTGTCAAAGTCTCATAGTTGTGATTTTGGTCAAATCCTTATAAACAGTGGAAAAAATCAAAAAATTTCTCAGTCAAAAAAAATATATATCATAAAGTGATCATTTTGGTGAATATATATAAATTTTAAGTCTCCACTTTGGAAAAATTCCTATTTTCACCGATACTTGGTCCCAAGTTAACGAAAATTGAAAAATCACAGCAGTCTCGTAATATTGCCTAGAATGCCATGACCAAATTTCAGAATGGTACCATGCTTTTTCGGTCAATTGGACCGAAAACCTAATTTCGACCCTTTTGGTACGAAACTCGAGATCGAGAGGACGAAAGCAAATAGAATGTTCTAGAATATCGCCACAAATGCTGCAACCGAATTTCAAAATGCTAGCACTTCAGGAAAATGGTCTATTAAGTAAAGCAGGCAGATGACGCTGCTGTAAAGTGATATTAATAGCCCATCTAAACTTTGTTTGGTGGGCTAAAAATCACTGTGGAGGAGAGATTTTTAAGCATTGCTTTAGGATTTCAAACAGTTCTGCAAGTTTTTAACTTAATATTCTGCTATTAGATGAGTTGACTTTAGATTAGAGTACAATATATTTAATTCCGCAAATATCTCACACTAACTTATTTCAACCATAGCCATCATGATAAACAAAAATGCCAAGTGGAAGGTATGGTAAAAAATATCTCCTCCATAGTGAATATTTACTCTTATTTCGACCACTGACAATAATAAAGAATCTTACATTGGCATCGCATTGCTTGTGTATATAATCCCCATATAAAATCTTCACATACATCACACCATGTTGGTTTACCATGTGGATCAAATCTATGATCATGTATAAACGATGGCCTTATCGGTGTGAATGAGGTTTTCCGAAGTTCTCTTTGACCATCTATAGTATCATTTGCATTGTCAGATGTTTGATTATAGTTTAAAATTTCGACACTTCGTACAACATCAAACTTTGGAGAACCTGAAACAAAATTCTTTCACATTTTAATTAAACAATACTAAAATCAATATTATTATATATTAGCTACCAATACAGTAGTATATCTACAGTATAATTCCATCTTATGAAAACAAACGATTCAGATGTTATGGACTGATCTACCTATATGCTATATAAATGCACCATTGTACTACAAAACTTGGTAAATATATATAAACAAGGTAATCAGAGAGTATTTTTGTGTTGTGTACATGTAAAAGAATGAAAAATGCAAGTTGAACGATATTTCAACATTTATTTCAACGCCTTTTTCAAGTTAGATATGTTGATATAAATTCTTACAACTGATTTTAGACCTGCTTGAATGGAAATTAAATATGCTTTGGTATACTCATACTATACTTTTGTTATACTCATCCTTACTATGGTCCCTACGTGTTATGGTACCTAAATGGTGCAAATAAATGAATTAAATATCATTTTGTCTCTTTCATATGATGTTACAATTACCTACTGTATTGTTTACCTATTATATGGTTTCTGGGAGAGAAAACATATCAAGTTTATAACACAGCAGAATATTCTCATTACATCTAGTAACGAAAATCAATGTATATATATATAAACTTAGATAAAACTTGCTCAGTAACTGCTAGTATCGATGCTTTAAAACAAAAAAAAGCGGAAGTTCATTTTTATCATTTTGAGATGAATGTGATTTAATACTTGAAGAGCTTATGTCTAAGTACAATTCTTAAGTTCACAAATTATGCCTTATGTCCGAAAAATATATATGAGCAGTGGTCAAAATAAGAGCAAATGATCACTGTGAAGGAGTTATTTTTGAGAATACATGCAGGTTACAAAGCCTGAAGCTATGCTCAAAAATACCTCTTCCACAGTGAATATTTACTTTTATTTCGACCACTGAAAAGCATTTGAACAATATAGTTCGTTCATAGTAACCCACCAATTCTGGGATTTCACTGAAGTTCCCGCATTTAGCTTGATTATTTTTCAGTTTTGGGTAAGAAAAAACCTAATTTAACAGTGAATAACCCCCTGACTCATTTATATGTGTCAAATGCTTCAACAAGTACACATATTGACACATTACACCAATCTGAAATTTAGTGTAAATAATCGAATAATTACCGCATCCCACATTTCCCATATCAACTTCGGCATTACTATGAATGAACAATTAATTATGAATGGCCAAAGGCTTTTTTTTTTAGTTTCAATATTTATGAATCTACCAAAATTAAAGTATTTATGTTCCATTTTTTCATACATAAGAATAACAAACCACTACGCTGTTTCAACTGCCTCCACTGTCTATGAAAGAAATACAAAATAACAACCCAGTTTTTTTAATAATTATTATATATTTATTTTTTTATTATTTAATTATTACCTTTCGGTAGTTTCTATTCTGCGAATTTCCCTTCGTTACTTTCGTTTTCTTGTTGTTATTTTGGTCTGCCATGTTTGTTTTGCATAATTATGCAATATTTCCCAGAGTAACATAATTTATGCAATTTTAGCATCGTTTTTGCTTTGTATAAAGCCCACCGTTTGTTCCAAAATGGTACAAAAGAAATGTGTTTTTGGTGCATTGAGTTAAGGAAAGACTTTGACTGTGGATGGATATCTGCATTCCTTCATAACTGTACACAAACAGTCATTGTAAATGGAATCCACTCATTCCCAGCACCAGTATTATCAGGAGTACCACAAGGAAGTGTTTTGGGCCCTCTCATTTTCCTGATCCTTATGGCAGACATCGACTTCAATCTAAAGTTCTCAACACTCTCAAGTTTTGCAGATGACACTAGAGTTATAAAAGGAATCAAACACAGAAATGACGCTATCGAATTGCAAGAGGACCTAAACTCAATCTATAACTGGGCCGAAACCAATAATATGTCCTTTAATACTACAAAATTTGAAATTTTATGATATGGCAAAAATATCGACTTGAGAGATTCCACTAATTATACTTCATCATCTGGATCAACCATCACAGAAAAAACGTATGTCAAAGATCTTGGAATTATTATGGATATGAATGGATCATTTAACCGCCATATGAACCAATTAGTTGAAAATGGAAAACAGTTATCTAGCTGGATCCTCAGAGTCTTTCACTCCAGATCACCAATCATGGTGTTGAATCTATGAAAATCTTTAGCCATTTCACGTCTTGAATATTGTTCCCAACTATGGTCCCCAACAAAAGTACAATGGAACTTTATAAGGAAAATCAATGGTACAAAAGAAATGAAATGCCTAAAGCATCTACAGCTATACTCTCTCCAACGAAGAAGAGAACGGTACCTTATTATTTATTTGTGGGAAATCTTTGAAGGTCTAGTACCAAATATAGAACCAAATGTGATCCAAATCAACAACCAGGAGGGGTCGTCTCTGCTTGACTTCAAAGGTTCTAAACAATTTGCCAAGATCTCTTCAAAACTTACGATACAATACTTTACAGTATCAAGGTCCTCATTTGTTCAACCTCTTAATAAAATACATTCAATTGTAAAGTTGAAAAGTTCAAAAATTAACTTGATAAGTTCCTACAAACTGTTAAAGACGAGCCACAAATTTTTGGTTATACCGCAAATAGAAAAGCGGAAACCAATAGCATCGTTGATATGTTGATACTGTTTCTTCCCACTCTTGTCTTTCAGGAGAAGGAAACACTCAGAAGAAAGATAAATCAACAACAACTATTGAAGCGTCGACCGTTCCACAGAAGACGTGGGCAAAGCTCAAAATCATACAATAGGTAGGTACTGTGAAATGTAAGTTGAAATCTTCTGTCTCCACAAAGTCATCCGTTTGTTCTGCTCAGTGACAGTGGACATATTTCTTCCACCAAATGCATGAAAGAAATAGAAAATAGTTAAAACAGTGGACTGGGTGTACATTCTTATGTATGAAAAAAATGAACCCTAAGATATGTTGGATTTAAAACTATTTTGCATGGTTATTCCTAGACAAGTCTTTCTAGTGATAGGATGTAGGTAAAGAATACAAGATATGATCAATAAGAGTGAATAATCACTGTGGAGGAGTAATTTTTTAAGAATAGCTTCAGACTTTCTAGCTTGAAGTCATGCTCAAAAACCACTCCCTAGCAGTGATTATTTTACTCTTCTTTCGACTGATCTGTACTCTTCCAGGGAGATACTGTTTACATTTTAATATACCTGTAAATTATACTAAATTTAAAAAACTATAGGCATACTGTATTTTAACTTGAAGATCCAAAGATATCTACTTACTATTTTTCTATAAAGTTTAACTGATTCTCTATCTCCATTATGTAAATCACTATCAATTTATAAACTGTGTCTATCCTTATCTAACCAGGATCTAACATTCTTAATCTAAAATTTAGAGATTAATCTATAAGAACATAATGAGCCTGAAACAATGAAGAATATGCTTTTAATCAGAGGGGTTGGAGAAAGCATACCACTATAATTTGCTACAGTAAAAAAATATTGTATTTCACATTTTTTTTACTGATGTGAAAATACAATGGTTACAGAGCGACATTCACTTTTTCAATACATGTACATGACTGTAAATATTATATTTACAGTCATGTACATGTATTGGAAAAGTGAATAAATACAGGGTTTGAATTAGGTGAATTATTTGGGGGGCTTTTGTGATACAGTTTTTACCTACTTGCAATAAGGTTTTTATTTGTTCATATAATTCATCTTCTATTAATTACCAAAGTTCTCTTCAGGAAACAGACAGGTAAACAAGACAATGATTTGGGGGCAATAGATGGAAATCTAGGGTGTATCTATATCCTTGAATAAGTACTCATAAAAATCTCCTGCTTAGGATGGTCTACAGGGACCATATGAAAAAACCGACCTACAAGGGTCGGACCTGACCTGCCTAGGCTAGCTGCTGACGGTCTAAAAGGACGGCGGATGATCTACACGGAACATATAGAAAAAGGCCTACTAAGGCCGCCTGACTGAACTTACCCAAGGTCTACAAGGACCTTGCGCGTTCGATCCCTAGAGACAACCCTGTCCAGGATCTAAAATGTGTCACTCTAGGACATGGAAACCTGATATAAGTTTAAATGAGTACATAAATAGCCAAGAGCAACGAGTACACCCCTTCATTCCTTTCTTTTATAAGAAACTATGTAC
>JAULBZ010000735.1:3525-27258 GCA_032360805.1 Neoturris breviconis
AAGATGGAAGGCCTGGTTGCACATACAAATACGGGAAAGTCTCCAAAACTGCAGCAGTATTATGAATATTGGGAGAATAGAATCTTTCAATCATTGTTGAAGGTAATATTTTGTGATTATTTTGCATTTTTAGCACATCAAACAAAGTTTGGATGGGCTCACTTTGTGGTGGTGGAAGCAGCATCTTGCTTTTCTTAATAGACCATGTTCCCCGAAGTGCTACCATTTTAAAATTTTAGAAGGACTTTGATTTCATCCACGCAAGTCCGAGTTCTGGGCAAAAAATATTTTGCATTTTTGGTCATGGTACCACCATCATCAAATTTGTAATCCGCTTTCTAAGCAACTTTACAAGTTTGCTGGCCAAATTATTTTCGAATTTATGGACTTGGAACTGAGTATTGGCATAAAAAGATTTTTATATATGATACCATAGCCAGTGTTTGAAATAAGAACAAATAATCACTTTTTTGCAAAGTTCAGGCTGTAAAACCTGAAACTATGCCCAAAATTCAATCTTCTACTCTGATTTTTAGCCCACCACAAAGTTTGGATGGGCTATTGTTATTACTTTGGCATCGGCAACGTCCTGCTTTTTTTATTAGACCATTTCCCGAAGGGCTAGTATTTTGAAATTTGGTAGCAGCATTTGTGGCAATATTCTAGAAGGATTTGCCAATAATCTTTTGATCATTAACCTACACACATTGTAGAGGAGTGATTTTTGACATGTGATTTATAAGGTTTATATGCTTTTGTTTGCTGGTGACAATATGAAACCTTTCAACAATGTCATCATTTTGAGTTCAGTCTTTGTAGCCTGAAGCTATACTCAAAAATTACTCTTCCAACACATATCTACTTTTGTTCAGAATATCTTTCTTTCTTTTAGTTTGTCACTAAGAATTTGAAGCTATTCTTATCTCAAATCCAATCAACTCAGCCTCTATTTCAAGTTGAAACAGTTTTATCTGCGCCAGAAATTGTCTTACTTCCAGCTGCCAGTGAGCTGTATAAACTATTACTACAAATGGTTCGTGACACAGTGGAAAGGTGAGAGATCCTATTATGTCAACCCTGTATATAAATATTAGACATCACCTGTGGAGCGTTTTAATTCAAAAAAACACTCATCCACATTTCATCAGTCAGGCAGTCATGTTTGTACTTGCACTTACTAGTTTCTACTGTAAGTTGGGATCTTTATTATGCACCGGAATGTATACTTTTTATTAGAACTACAAACCAAGTATAACAGCGCAATTCAAAATAAGCTTATTTTATGCAGAAGAACTACAATTATGTCAATGGAGATAAGGTTACCGATACAAACCATAGACACTACTAACTGCTCTTACTATGCTTTGTTTGATAAGAAACAAATTTGTAAAACAACTATTATTAAAAAGCCTACTAAAAGTTAAGAAACTGACAGTACTTTGACTCAATGCACTAATTGACTTACTTTTAGCAAAAGTATAAGGATATTCTGCATAGAAAATTTAGATGCAAATCACTACTGTGTCCAAATGGTTATTTTTATGTTTCAGAAATAAGGAAACGTTAAGAAAGTTTTGGTAATAAATGGATTCATAGTACTCTGAGTACTATGGTTTCTTAAAAAACTTTGAGTACTACGGCTTGGTTTCTTATAATAAAGAGAAATATGATGTGTAGATGATCAGAAAGTAAAATACATATCATTCATGATTTTAGTACAAAACTATTTATTCGTTGGATGCATGGTACATGTATTGAAACACCACCTCAACAAACTGAGACAGAAGATGAACCAATAATGTTTAGTTTCTTCACTGATATCTCCGCACATCCACAAGTTCTTGATATGGTTATTATCATTTCAAAATCTGTTCAAACTATACTTGGATCATTGAATAAGTACTTAAATAAATGGAAACGATACAGAAGATTATGGAGCTTGGATAAAGTAAGTCTTTTTTTGTCTTGAAATCTGATATTCAAGGCTTAATATAACTGTCAGTAATCACTTGTGTGGAGGAGTGCTTTTGAGTAAAAGCTGTGTAATGTTATTTTGAATTTACTACCAATGAAGTAAGCCATAATATTTTGTTTACAGTATTGTGTTATCATGAATACCAAGTAGTTGAATTATGTTACCATGCCAAAATAAAAGCCATTATTTAAAACATTTTCGGATTTATTTTAAAATCTTGGATCAGATATTACAAACCATGTTGTAAGGATGATCAACTACTTAGATTTGTTAAGATCTGCGAGATGAGCAAACCAGACAAGGGGTTTTTAAACACACTCTATTTCATTTATTTTTTCAGACAATGTTGATTGAAAAATTTGCTATCAAGAAGCCAACTTGTGTACAGTATGATGAAAAGTTGCAGTTTTATTCTAATCTTGTTATAGAGGTAAAGATATTACTTTTCCTAACAATCAGTAATAGTATAGTCTGTGTTTACAGAGGGAAACAGTTTCAACAACCTAATTGATTAATTTACCGTGGATAAGAAGAACAAGAAACCAAATAACAAATAAAACTACGAAGAAAGAAATAATGTCAATGCATTTGTAAGATTGAGTTAAAACTTAATATTTGAGACAACTCCTAACTAGAAACTGTGTTGCAGATATGTATTGATAATTAACACTAATGAACCTATGATTATAAAATTACAGTATCTTATCTAACGCATTTGTGATTCTGATCGAATTTTTAACATTGATTGAACATTCCCATGTCAAAGAACTTGCAGTTCCTTGATTTTGTTGAATTCGTTGTTTATAGCAATCAATCAATAACAAAATTGTTAGCAAGATTATTTGCTTCGAGAAATGTTTCTTTGTCACATTAAAGTTATTTACTAATTCTAGTTGGGAGTTCAACCAATGACTAAAGATATTGACTTCGTACATTTGAATCTTGAGCCGCTTGTCTTGAGTATTCAGAGTAATGCTCGTGGTTGGGTGAAATCCATAGGCAAACTACTTAATGAAGCAGCGAAAGAAAACTTGACAAACCTAAAAATTGAATTGGAGGTATGTTTATTCATATTTTATAATTGTTAAATCAGATAAGTACTGTCAATGAGTATTTCCAGGTATACAGCCATAAACTATATGCTTATATATATATACATATACTTGGACCATGTATTTTGTACTGCAGCACTATTCAACATGGATGAAATATATTTTATGTTATTTTTTTGCAGACCCATTCACAAGATTTGAAACGGTCACCTGATACATTAGAAGATTTGAAATTTGTGTTAAGTCGTATTGCAAAGATTCGTGATATGCAACTTGAAGTTGAATTGCGTATATTTGATATTCAAGAAAGATATCGTACTCTTGAAATGTATGATATTGAGGTATGTTGTTACTTTCAGTAGCATTTTATGGTAACTCCAGCGCTAGTCCTTAGAGTTTTGCAGAGGGGATAATATAATAAATACTTACTCAATGATATTATCTTATTTTCACTGAATTTTTCTTTATGCAACACTAATAGGTGATACAGATATAATTTATGTTTTCACTACATCCAATTAATGTAAAGAGATTTTCAATTTCATTCAAACATTAGAGATCATCAGAAGTCAAGCTTGTTGACATAACACTCTTATTTGCAGATTTATTTTATGCAGATTTTACATGGACTCTTCTTTGGTAACCAAATGCAAGATTGTTTAGGGTGAAACTCATTTAGGGGTCCATATAAAGGCTACCTTTCTACCAATTTTAGCTTTGTTAATTAGTCTGCCAAATTAATTGTTTTTTAAATTCAATGTGGGTTCCCTTTGCTTGGTAATAGAAGATAGCTTAGGACATTGCTAAATAGATTTTACAGTTGAAGGAGGACTAAATAAAGAATGGAGAGTAAAACTCAATTATGATGACATATCATAGTTACATTTAGTAGGTTCACACGTAATACTCAACCAAAATGGAAATGTGTAGAACAACATTATTTATAATAAAAGTAATTTTTTTGTGGATAAATACTTTTGACATTATAATCATTTGAAAGTTTTATTTTGTGTTTATTTTTCAGATTGCTGTTCCTGAACGAGAATTGTCTTATTCAATATCACAAATATGGGATGACCTATCTTTCCAAGCAAGGGAAGTTGATGCTGGTCTGATATCAGTCAAAACTACCTTCACAGAGGTTTGTAATTATGTTAACTAAAATTCAACTGAAAGTATAAGACCATAGCCTGCTTATGATGTAAAAAATGATATGAACTGTAAGTGTGAATTAACCTAAAGTCTGAAGTACACTTTTCTGGTTCTGGATTGGACCAGATTGGATTGTTTTTAAATCTTTTTTTTTTCTAATCCTATCCTGTCTGAACTAATTAACCAATGGTATTGCTTAAAACAGATCCAATCCTTTCCAAATCTGTATAACTGTATATTAGGCATACGAAGGTTAAAATAACTGACAGTCACCACTGTGGAGGAGAGATATTTCATCATATTTAGCCAAATTGCGGACAATGGTCAAGATTGTAGATTCATATATTTTTCTCCATAAACATTGTTTTGTTGTTAATTCTAGCTTACTGTGGAACAAGTTGAAGAGTTTTCAACTCAAATTTCTAGCTTTCGAGAAATCTTTGTGACAAATGGACCTGGTTCTGTTGAACATGATCTTGATGGAGGTATGTAATTAGCATCATATTCTACAGAATACATTAACATATATCTCTCTATACAGAACTGTGTATTAACTCTTCTTTTTTATTGTAATAATAATAAGTCACTTTGTGCAAGGCATCAAGACCACTACTTACTTGGCAGAGAGCTATAAAAGAAGAAGACAATTTACAGTTGAAAAATGAGTGTTAACGTTACACTTAATTTTTTTTGAAGATCATAAGAAAGTGAAAAGTAAGATAATGATAAAGAATTCCACAAGTCAGATGTGTGTGGCAAGAAACTAGTCAAATAGTAAAATGATGAGCATTAACTGAATATATAGTCTCATGAATAAAATATTTTAGAGCACAGGTCAAAGACTTTAATTCAGCAGAACGACTGTCATGAAAGCACTTGTAAAATAAAGACTGTAAATTTAATGATGAAATTGATTATTCTTTCCTGAATCCACGCAAGCAGATTAAGACAAACATTCAGATATGATGGCAGTATTCTATACAAGAACGAATGATATCCATGTAAAAATATATATGATACTCTCTGGGGAAAGAAAGTGCTTGATAGAAAGAACCAACATTCACAGCTGCAGTTTTAGCAATCAACTCAATATTGGTATTCCAGGAATAGCCTTTAGAGAAAGTTAGACCGAGAAGAGAAAAATTATTATTCTCAGTCAGTTTGTTAATTGAAAGAAGTTTAGTTTTGGAAGCATTGAATGTCACAAGTCACTTATCATCTCTTTCAACAACATAATGTAGATTATAAATTGCTTGTAAGATTAGCAAAGGTAGCTAGTAGTAGAGTGAAAAAGTGAAATCTTTGAGAGAAGGTTCACAAGCAATTGGTAAGTTATCACGAACATACAGACCGTGATCATGCATATGTACAAAAGAGTCTTTAAGATTAATAGAAAGATATCCATCAACCACAAAATTGTCACTTTTGATAGATTCAAACCTGATCATAGTTTATATATACATCTCCCACATATATACCAATGTTTCTAAAAAATGTTGCTCTTAAGTATTTTCTCATTTGTTTACTTTCAGGTGTTGAGCTTATGAAGAAGTACAAAGAAGAGTTTCTCAAGTTTGAAAAGGAAAGACAAGAACTTGCTAATGCTGAAAAATTATTTGACTTATCAATCACCATGTACCCAGAAATGCAGCAAATCGAAAAAGAGATGAAAGGGTTGGAATTAATATATTCAATCTATGAAAAGCAAAAGGTAAATTTTGCGTGATTTTTTTAAAGGAGAACTAAGGGCAAAAATTTTCTGCCTTTTATTTCTTAGATTAAAGCTATACAATGATTGTTGCAGAGAAATAAATGTCATATCCTCACGACATTGTCCATAATTAACACACAAAGTAACCTATGTTGGTCGTAATTTGTCTGCTTTTTTATTCGATGACCGTAAAGTTTAAGCTATAATGTGACGTCACCTGTGCTATTTATGTAATCATGCTATGTGGTAGCCGTGAAATGATGAGAACTTTGATAGCGAAGAAGAGAACTCGGCAAGATAGAAAACTTCAACTGCTTTAAGTGTGATGACCAATGTATACTAATGACGACTTTTGCCAAAAATTTGTCCTCACGAGACAAGATACGAACGAGATTCTAGAAGATTTGTTCGAAGGTTGTGGATTTTTATTTCACATCTTCTTTCTTTGTACAGAGTACATCCAGAATTTTTTTTTATTATTTCACATACTCACATAAAACCATAATAAAACCTCTACTAACGTTAAATATAATATAGCCAATGTCATCTAAAGTCGATGAAACTAGTACCTATCGATAACAAAAATAAATAATGCGACCGCGAGCGACATAAACTTTGCTTCGAAAAACGTTTCAGTTTTTCTCCAACGTTGCTTATTAGATTTGAAAAAGAATAAACATATGTTAATAAGAATATCTCCTGGTAAGGAGGGTGTATCTTTAAATGTACAATTAAATCACTGATGCGTGTAATATACACGTACAGAGTTTACTCTTTAAATATAATGAGGGGGTAATAACATGAATTTTGTGAATAATAATTAATGGCTGATTGTGCAAATTACAAATTGAATAGCCACTTATATTCAACCCCCCGGCTTCGACAAATGTAAGAGTTGTTCATATCAAAATAAATTGGCAAAGCGAAGAGAGACTTGAAGCAAGAAAAAAAACTTTTTAACAACTTTATAAAGTGGCTAATCAAAGATGGTGTATACAATCGTATGAAATAGTATGTTTACACGTATCAAAGATCGCAAATCAAGCAGCATTCCTTAAAAGGTCTGGAACAGACAAGCTCCCCTTTAGAGTATTCTGGTCCACAAGGGCAGCCACACCACTTCCCATCAAAATCGTCTGTATCTGAATAAGAATTATCTTCCATTTCAGAAGAAGAATTCTGATCATCTAGAACTTTGTGTGCGACTTCCATAACAGACATTTTGTTTATAATTATCATGTATCACAGATGACGTCATAAGAATTGTGTTTTACATATGAAACCATGGCAACTGAAATTGCATATGGCATATGGTATATTTAGAAGAAAAAAAATTTCCACACCTTAGTTCTCCTTTAAACTTTTTAGTTGTTACTTAATACAGAACATGTCGCAAATTCATCTGATTACTTTAATTATTTTATGCCTACTCTTTACTAAACATCCCAGTGTTTGAAATATGAGCAAATAATCACTGCGGGAGAGATTTATTTATTTAGCATAACCTGATCACTCCTCCACAATGATTATTTTCTCTTATTTTGAATGTTGAAATAATCTGACAGCAGATTGATGTTTTTATTTATATTTTTTCACAGGCTGCACGCGATGAATGGTCAAGTACTCTATGGGCAAATTTAGATGTGACTGTCCTTTCAAATGGCATTGATGGGTTCATAAAAGAGATGAAGAAATTACCAAGAGATGTTAAAGCATTTCCTATTTGTCACATATTAGAAGGAAAGTTGAAAGAGTTCAAAGATTCCATACCTTTGTTTTCTGATCTTAAGAATGAGGCATTGAGAGAAAGGTATCGAGTGTTTTATATTAGAGTGACAATGAAAATTTGTGATAACATAAGTCATCATTTTGCCATTTTGCATGTTTGGATTATATTTCGTCAGATCAGTGATTTAGAAAAATATATAATTATGTGAAAAGAAGAATATACATCAATATGAAAATAACTGGCTGACGTTGCTTGTAGAGGAGTGTTTTGGAGTTTAAATGTACTTCTCCACAAGTGATATTCCACATTTATTTTTGGGATTGCAATAAACTTGATTGGTGTTGCAATAAGCTAAAAATTATACTTTAAAATACTCCTCCACAGGTGTTACCTGATTGTTATGTTCAGGTTTGTTGCTGTGTTACCTGAAAATTCATAGGCAGTAGTAGCTCATTATTTTATTTCGACCACTGCATTGAGATTCCATATGAAACATATGAAATGCGTAAAGTAAATTGTTCTCACAAAGACAGCTTGCATACCACAACACTGTCATGATTTTCACATTAGTTTGGGGCGAAGATAATCCCTTCTATGAATTATCTTCCTCTCATAACAGATATAAGCCAAATCTACTAAATAATACTGATAATGGTCTCTTACTATTTCTGGTTATCTGGTTATTTTTTAAGGCATTGGAAAAGATTAATGGAGTTAACCGGTATGAAGTTCGATTTAAATCCTGATACATTTACGTTGGAGAATATGTTTGCAATGGAATTACATCGGTTCTTTGATATACTTCAAGAAATTGTTGGTAGTGCAACTAAAGAGTTAAGCATTGAAAAGGGGATCACAGAAGTTGCAGAAACATGGGGAGCAATGAAATTCACTATTCATAAATATATGAAAGGAACGCAAGAAAGAGGTAATAATGTTGACTTTTTGTCCATTGGGCATTATTGCAGAGAAGAATGTAAATGGTCTTACGATTAGTTTCGTTCTAATCTTATTTCAATCCGGTTCTCACATCTCTGTGATTGGTAAATAATGTTTCATTGTATTCTATCTGGAATGACGTCAGGAATGTTTTGTTGCATTATCAGATTTTATTGTTGTTTACATTAAGGTTATATTATTGGAGCAGTTGATGAGATGCTGCAGATATTAGATGACAATGCAATGAACCTCCAAAGTATGACTGCATCACGTTTTGTTGGACCATTCCTTGAAAGTGTTAACAAATGGGAGAAAAGTTTGTCGCACATCAGCGAAGTTACAGAGGTAAATTATTACTCGGACTTTACTAGTTCTAATTATATGATGCCGATGAAACTATACATATTTGTGGAGAGGGTACTGAATGAATGATCCTTTGTGATGGTAAGATACAAAATATCAAATTTTTGAGTAGTAACCCTAATCAGTTAGGGTACATCAGCTAAGTTATTATTTATAGATTATAAAGTAAATCAATGTATTCAGACTGACATCCTAGGTTGGCAACAGTTTTCTAGTGATATCTTTGTTTAGGTATGGCTTGTGGTCCAAAGAAAATGGATGTACTTGGAAAGCATATTTATTGGTGGAGATATTAGAGCTCAGCTCCCTGAAGA
The DNA here is from genome assembly GCA_032360805.1 of Neoturris breviconis. Taxonomy (NCBI): domain Eukaryota; kingdom Metazoa; phylum Cnidaria; class Hydrozoa; order Anthoathecata; family Pandeidae; genus Neoturris; species Neoturris breviconis. The sequence goes on from JAULBZ010000735.1 coordinate 12,761, forward strand.
AGCAAAGAAATTTGATGATATTGATAAAACATTTAAGAAGGTTGGTAGCATCCAAAAGTTAAAATGACACCGTGAAATAATTTAATGCTAATACCTACCAAAAATCTACAAACAAAATGAAAAAAGCTCTTCTAGAACTCTTTAAAATTAAAATTCTAATAAAGTACCATTTTTAAAGAACATGAGCCATTTAAAATTAATTGTGGTGATGTCATCAAAAAATGCTGATTTCAGCAAAAAAATAAATGCTACCCTTTTGTTCCATTTTTAATAGGCTATAATTCCACAAAGTTTTATCTCCACCCTATCAGTCATTCAAAGGTAATGGAGGGGTGCAGGATCCCCCCTCCCCCCCAGCATTGAGGAGCCCAGCATACACAAGGTTAAAGAGCTATCTCCTAATGCTATCAGTGTAGAAATCATGCATTGCATTATGTAAGGATGTCTTATATTTGTAGATAATGAGCGATACTTCCAAAAATCCAAAAGTGTTAGAAGCAGCACATGCACCAAACCGTTTGGAAACGCTTCAAATGTTATCAACAGGTTTAGAAAAATGTCAGAAGAGCCTGAATGATTATTTAGATAGTAAACGTAATGCATTTCCAAGGTTCTTCTTTATATCGGACGATGAGTTATTGTCAATATTGGGAAGTCATGAAGCTACATGTGTACAGGAGCACATGATTAAGGTAAAGGTTAACATTTCAAATATACTTTAGGTAAATCTAGCAAATAATCATTGTAGAGGAGGGATTTTTGAGCATGGGTTTAGGCTTTGCAGTGTGGAAAATATCCCTCCTCAGTTTTTGATCTTATTATAAGCACTAGTATTATACATTATACATGTGAGATATGAAGATCATCATGCTTAAAAATAATTCATTAGCATCATTACTGCTCAAAAACAACATTAAAACTTTAATAATGTGAATGATTTAAGATGTACTGACAGTCTTCATTAAATAGCAAAGTGAGGCCTCTCTTTGTGAACCTAAACACAATATTGTGACCCATGCTAGAGGATTAACATTAATGCTTTTTGTTAGATGTTTGATAATATTGCAAAGTTACGATTTGAAGAAGGTAGTTCACAAAATGAAGTTATGGCTACTGCTATGATATCAAGTGAAGGTGAAGAAATGAAATTTAAACAACCTGTTTCAGCTGAAGGGCGTGTTGAAGATTGGATGACAAATGTATTAGAAGAAATGAGAAAAACTAATCGATTGATCACCAAAGAAGCGATTTTCCTTTATTGTGACAATTGCACAAGGTTGGTAAATCCTGATTATAGTGTGTGGTTTGATCATCCTGAAATTTTGTTTTTATTCCTAAAGGTTGGTTCCTATTAGGCAAAAAATTTCATGTCGTCATGTGATGTCAATTTCTACCAATGGAATGTCTTCTTTTGGCTTTTGCGCATAATTTTCTGCCCAATAGAAATCAACCTTAAGTGTGATGGAATAATTGAATTAAATATTGTTGACCTGCCTTTTCTTACTTAAGATGACTTAGGGACCTTGAAGGTTTGTTCCAGACAAACAAGTATAACATAATTCAACAAACATGAGACTACTTCACAGAAGGGTGTTGTCAATGATCCGGTGATGGATTGGTTTATTTGGTACGAAGAAATCAATCCATTCCAAGATCATCGACTCAGTAATCTCCTCTGTAAATATATTTATATTTTTATATTATAATATATCATAGACCCGATTGGATGGAGAGATATCAAGGTATGGTTGTGTTAGCTGGTAGTCAGATATGGTGGACTTGGGAAGTTGAAGATGTTTTTGAACAAGTAAAAAAAGGTGATAAATTGGGTATGAAGAATTATGCAAAGAAAATGCATGGTCAAATTAATGATCTAGTTGTAAAGGTAATATCATAACTCTCCATAACTCGAACCCTTGAGATGATCACAAAACCTTATTGAATTCTTTGGCTTTTGTCAGTATTTGTTTGAACATCAGTACATGTTTGGGAATTTAACAAGTGTGCATAGGTAAAGATATTAGATGGAGGTATCATATGCGCCTTGAGCTTCCACTTATTTAATGTTATCATTGAATATGATTTCGATACTTTGTTCCATCCTTCACAAGCAAGCAAGTAGGGATTTACATTTATTCTTGGTTAAAAGAATATTTGTGAGAATATTGTATGTTTTTTTGGCTTGCTCCTGTTCAAAGTCTGCAGTAAAGACACTAGAACAACATTGTTATTACAACAGGTATTTGCCCACTTGGCTGTACTTTACAAATATTTCATTATAGGTCCGTTCCAACCTAACATCAAATGGTCGCAAAAAATTCAACACTATCTTGATTATTGAAGTTCATGCAAGGGATATTATTGATACATTTGTTAGAGACAGGTATGAAGTGCCTTCTTTTAGTACGATGCATCTCCATACATAGTATAGTGGTTAGTAAGTTCCAACATCACTGGAGTGGCTTAGGCTCAATTCCCGGTGAGGGGCCATGGTTGACTCTAGCCTTCTATCCATATGTGGTCGGTCAAATGAGTACCAGCATGCTGGGGTAATAGGTCCACTTGATCTGGGAATTTAGTAGTGCCCTTCCCTACCTCGTGGTAGAAACTAATGAGATGAGGAGCCTTTAGGTTGCCTCTTACTCTAGTCAACCAACTTACTTACTTATGCAACCCTTGATGTTAAAGCTTCAACCATTCTATTTTATCTTTTTTGTGTATTGTATTATGACCAACTATCATGACACGTCTTCTCTGAAACTATGATTTTATTTCATCAGTATTATGGATGCGCGTGAATTTGAATGGGAAAGTCAACTTCGTTTCTATTGGGAACAAAAAGCTGATGAACTACTGGTCAAACAGTGTACTGGTCAATTTGGTTATGGTTATGAGTATATGGGTTTGAATGGACGTTTGGTTATTACACCACTCACTGATAGAATTTATTTGACGATTACTCAGGTATATTTTAACCCATACACACCTGCCTAATAACATTAGTATTTCAGCTCCGGGGGTATATGCATATAAATGGACTAAATTATCTTTTTAAAGGTTTAAACCCGATGAATCATAGCACTGTCACCAGTACTTGTAAATTTAAGTAGTCACGTTAGTGACCATCACAAAAATAAGATTTACAGAGGAGAGTCAATGATCTTGCAATTGAGTGTTTTCTTCTTACCAAACAGCCAATCCTTTGCAAGATTGGCGACTTAACTCCCTTCTGTGTAGTTTCATTTTTGTTGAAGTTGTTCCAATTTACTTTCTTTAAACCTATCAAAAAGTTGCTTTTCAAATGAAATTTTGAGATGATTCCTTATGTTTGGTGAAAAATACACGTTCCATATTCTGTATACAGATATTATTTTCAGATGTGACGAGATACACTCAAAAATATTCCTTTAAAATTAAAGTAAGAATCTAAAATTTTATGTATCTGAATGTGATTTTTAAGCGAAAAGGTTAATAATAATATAACATACTTGTCTTTTATTTTAGATGTATTGCTAACCTGGTTTGGTCTATTAAATATATATTTTTTAAACTTTCTTTTAGGCTTTATCCATGTACCTTGGTGGAGCCCCAGCAGGACCAGCTGGTACTGGAAAAACAGAAACAACAAAAGATTTAGCGAAAGCACTGGGGTTACTTTGTATGGTTACAAATTGTGGAGAAGGCATGGATTTTAAGGTAAGAATGAGATATTTAGGAGGGTTAGAGTTTTTAGTTTCTGACATAGTTCCTTCTATTTTATCACTACCCAGTAGTATGCAGTTTCTACTAATAGTCTCCCAGTAAATTTTTAATGTAATAAACAATTTGGTTTTGTATTGATGGTGACAGAGATCCAAAAAGTTTATATAATTTTGAAAATATACTTCTCATTTCTGCTTTAGTCAATTGGAAAGATTTTCTCTGGCTTAGCACAATGTGGTGCGTGGGGTTGTTTTGATGAGTTTAACAGGATTGACATATCAGTACTGTCAGTTGTTTCAACACAAATCAAAACTTTACAGAATGGGTTGATCATGGGTTTGAAACGATTGCAGGTTAGTTGTATTTATGTTTATGTATTAATAATTCTGAGAATCATATGTTTATATTTCTGTCCCTATTCTTGTATGAAATGTTATAACATCAATCTATACCAATCTATATTGTTTGTATTAATTTTTTCTTTGTTTATTTCAGTTTGAAGGTAGTGAAATCAGCTTAGATCCACGCATGGGTCTTTTTATAACTATGAATCCTGGGTATGCTGGTCGAACAGAACTACCTGAAAGTGTTAAAGCTTTATTTCGACCTGTCATGTGTATCGTTCCGGACCTACAGCAGATTTGTGAAATCATGTTGTTTTCTGAAGGTTTCCTGCTTGCAAAGGTATGTTGTTTACTTAGATTGGTTTTATGATAACACAATAGATGTGTTTCAGTTTATCTGTTGCAAATTAAGTGAAGATCTTGGCCATAGTTTCTAGCTATGGTTGTTTTAAACCCTATTTATTTACCTTTCCGAGATAGGATTGTGAAATCCCCTTTCACAATTATGTTAGGTTTAATTTTTGAATCATTTTGTACAAAATTCTTACGAAATAAGTCTATACAAATCCGCTGATTTATTTGATTTTGCTTTTCAGTCATATTTAAAAAATTCTTTTTTCAGGTTCTCGCAAAAAAAATGACTGTTTTATATCAACTTGCATCAGGTCAGTTATCAAAACAATCCCATTATGATTTTGGGTTACGTGCACTAAAATCAGTTCTTGTGATGGCTGGTGAATTGAAGCGTGGATCACCTGATTTGCATGAGGTTTATCATTTTGTCTTAATTCAGTATTGTTATTGTATAAGTGTATGCATTATCACGAACCTTTTGTTTAGCTTGAATTGAAAACATGTTTATTGACAGATTAACTTAAGGATTAATTTTAAGTCTGTATGTAGAATATAGTCTGTACTACTGTATGTGCTTTTCAAGTCAACCAAAATTCATTGCTTAATTTCTCCTTCATAATAGTCAATATTGTGATATAAGTTTCATAGCCTCTCATTCTAAAAACAGTTGTTTAGAAGAAGAAGAAGGAATTTTGTTACCCTCTTACTATCAATGGTGTATTTACCTTGTAGAAAATATGTTACCTATTAGTGTTTGAATTAAAAGCAAATGAGAACCATTTGCTTACCGGTAAGCAAGTGTAATTTTGTTATTCTTTTAGGATGTTGTACTAATGAGAGCACTTCGTGACATGAATCTACCTAAGTTTGTTTACGAAGATGTACCACTCTTTCTTGGCTTGATAGCTGATCTTTTTCCTGGGTTGGATTGCCCGAGAGTTGGTTATCCAGATTTTAATGGTGCTGTGGAAGCAGTGTTAGCGGAGAATAACTATGTACTCATTCCTCACCAGGTAAGGGATAATTTTAAAATATTAGTTGCTTCCGTGCAGACATTCTCAAATCGTACCTCCGATCTCATAATACCCCATACCTGTCAGTGACAGAAATAGGATTAAATAATGACTGTGAAGGAGGGATTATTAAGCAATAGCTTCAGGTTTTGTGATTATTATATGCTCTTTTGTCGACCACTGACTGTTATATACCTATTGTTTTTATGTTGTTTAATTATTTGTGATTGAAACTACCCTCCTCCCAAGCTCTCCTTCATCTGGTGGCTGTCTGTAAACAGTTATTTGGAAATTTAATTGGTTCCTATGATATTCTTAGTAAACGTGCAAGTTTTGTTTCACCATTATGTTGCTGTTGTGTGATTTACTTTAATTTTAAGTAATATGCACAATTATTTTTAACATTTGGTAAAAAAATTACTTCAAAAAACATATTTTCCTTCTTATTTTTGCTTAAAAATATGTTGGTATATAGTTCTTGAAAAAAAGGTTTTTCACCTTAAAATTATTTGCACCACCTGTTTTAGTCCTGATAACGTCATCATAAATTTCAACCTCGTCAAAAAAATAATTATGCCAAAGAGTTATTATTGTGTTGAACTAACTTTCTGGATAGTTTCAATACTATAGCATGTTCCCATAAGTTATGGAGGGCAGGCACAGAGTCCCCCATTCAGAGCCCCAAAATGTCCATACTGAATAGGGTTAATGGATTTTTATTAGAAAACCTTTCAGAAAATGTTAGTGATCGAACAGAAAGAAGATACACTTTTTGCTTAATTTGTTCTTGAAACCCAAGATCATGTAATTGTCACATAGGATATTCTTTTTATTATAACTTCTGAACAAATGGCTATTATGACTAGATATTTTGGGACTCTTTCTATAATTTTACTATAGAGAATGTTCTCATCAAAAGTAATGGAGGGCAGGAGTCCCCACCCCTGTCACAAATTTTAAATTGTGCTGATGTATGTTCCTGGTCTTCTTTCACATATGTAAACTACTACACAAACAAAATAAGATACTTTGCATTTTTTGCATGCAGGTTGATAAAGTTGTGCAGATGTATGAGACCATGATGACACGACATACGACAATGATAGTTGGACCAACTGGAGGTGGAAAATCTGTTGTAATCAATACATTAGGCCAAGCACAAACCAAGTAATGCTGTTTTTTTCGTGCTTCCAAATACCTGTAAATATGCACTATGTAAGTAAGTAAGTAAGTTGGCCGACCTCAGTCGGAGGCGACCCGAAGGCTCCTCTTTCATTAGCTTCTACCACAAGGGATCAAGTAAGAGTAATAAATATGCTCAACTACAGAGGTTGTTTGCAGTTAATTTGAATCCTGCATTATATATTTTATTTTTTGTTGTGAAATGGCACAAAATCATGTTTTCTTTGTTGTAGCATCTTTACTGCAGACTTTGAACAAGTTTTTGCCTGCTGGGTACAGCCTTATTGTTATATGAAAGCTGAAGAATCTTTATCAAGGATTTAAATTTATATGAAGCATAAATTATGCAATAGTTCTTTCGTTTGCGAATTTAATTGAATTATGTTCTTTGTTTTTCACTACAGCTTATTATTTGATTTAGGCTTGGTACAACAACACGAATGTATACCATGAATCCAAAGGCATTGTCTGTTGTTGAACTCTATGGTACATTGGATCCTGTGACACGTGATTGGACGGATGGGTTATTATCTAATATCTTCCGAGATATTAATAGACCTACTGAAAAGAAAGAGAGAAAGTATATTCTATTTGATGGTGATGTTGATGCATTATGGGTAGAAAATATGAACTCTGTTATGGATGATAATCGCTTACTTACATTAGCGAATGGAGAGAGAATAAGATTGCAGACACATTGCGCTTTACTATTTGAGGTATGTAGTCAGTAATATAAAAGCAAAATAATCCCTGTAAAAGAGTGATTTTGAACAAATTACAAGTTCATTCTTAAATACACAGCGGTAATTATTCCTTCTTATTTTGAGAAATCAAATAACTTTGCTAAGCATTATATTTGCACCAAATAGATTAAACATGTCAGTTTGGTTAGAGTTTAATGAACAGGAGGAAAAGGGGAATTGTTATTAAAAAGCAAGACTAAATTTATTGATACAAGTCTTTTTCTAGGTTTCAGATTTACGTTATGCATCACCAGCTACCGTTTCTCGTTGTGGTATGGTTTATGTTGATCCAAAAAATCTTGGTTATGATCCGTACTGGCATAAATGGGTTAGCGCAAGAGTTAATAAGCAAGAGCAGAAAGAATTACAAAAACTCTATGAAAAATATGTGAAGAACTTGATTGACATGATCTTAGAAGGAATTATTGATGGACGTGAAGAAAAGCGATTGAAGACAATTGTTCCGTTGACAAATTTGAATATGGTATGCAGTGCTTTTAGCAAATAATCACTGTGGAGGAGTGGTTTTTAACTTGAATTTAATTAAGTCTGAAGCTGTGTTCAAAATTCATGCATACACAGTGATTATTTACTCTTATTTCAACCACTCCATGTAACTAAAATTTACATATTTAGAAGCTTGATAAAAAAAATTAAATGTGTTTATAATATTGTTTTCAGGTTACTCAGTTAAGTATGATGTTGAATGCACTGCTGCCACCTACAGATTCTAACACGTTTCTTGGCGAAGAAGTAACTGAGAGTGTTTTTATTACATCACTTATTGGTTCACTTGGAGCTTGTTTACTCGAAGATGGACGTGTCAAATTTGACAGCTACGTGAAAAGACTCTCAGGTCTTGCTTTGAATCCTTCTGAAAGTGATAGTGTTAAAGCTGGGGAGATTCCATCTGCACTTCCTTCACTTTACGATTATTATTTTGATGCTGAAAAGTTATCTTGGATCTCTTGGACATCAATCGTACCTGAGTATGTTCATGATCCGGAAGTACGTTTCAATGAGATCCTTGTTCCAACTATTGATACAGTTAGAAGTACTTGGTTGATTGAATTGATGGTAAAAATTAATCGACCTGTTGTATTAGTTGGTGAAACTGGGACATCGAAATCAGCAACTGTTCACAATTTTTTACGAGGACTAGACAGAGATGTTTACGTAAGCAGTAATAATAATTACTAGATTAGGTGATTTCCAGGTCCTGTTGAAAATTTCAGGCCAAACCGTCGAGTGGTGAAGAAATGCCTGCGCAAACAGACAAACAAATATCCGCACAGAAATCCACGGTTCAGTATTAATATAAGGGATTTGAATTTGGTTTTTCAGGTCTCTAATAACCTGGCTTAGAAGGTGAATATGGTGGCTGACTTCAGCTAGTCTTGCGGGACATAATCGAAAACTTGATATTTGATATTTTATTTATTAATGTTTAGTGTTTGGTCAGACTGCTTATGGTTAGACTAAGCACTAAAGTTATAATCTTTCAACATATTAATACTACTAAGAATTTTTGTCTAGCTTCCACTGAATGTAAATTTTTCATCACGAACTACGTCAATGGATGTTCAAAGAAATTTGGAAGGAAATGTTGAAAAACGTACTAAAGATACCTTTGGACCACCCATGGGGAAAAAGCTGCTTGTATTTATCGATGATATGAATATGCCACAGGTGTGTACATTGGTCTGATTGCATTGAGTATAATAATATGGTTCTGATAAAGACGAGATATTGTTACATTTGTGAATAAATTGTTATCTAATGTTCCTAATTGCTAAAGATAAGCAATGTAGATGGGTGTATTGTTTGTGTAGACTCCCTGTGCATGTGAAATTATACCTACAATCTTGGTCATAGACTATGGGACAATTTGAGAATTTGAGAATTTCGACGAATAATAGATGCTACAAGTAAAACATCTTAGGATCTTAGAACTTTTTGCAAACTTGACAATTTCTGATGTTCATAGCAGCCTAGTACCCAGGCCTTTCGAACAAATTTGAATTTCCAGACAAAAAGAGTCCAAATTACTTCATCAGTCCATCATGGTACCATCCTGACATTTGATATCGGCATTCTAGGCAATATAACGAGACTGCTGGCCAAATTTTGTCGATTTTGTCAACTCGAGATCAAGTTTCGGCGAAAAAAGGGATTTTTTCAGTAGTGGAAACTTTTGACGACATTCACCCAAATATTGAGGCAAAAGTGACTTAGAAAATTTTTTAACATGCTATGGAACTTTGACCATAGTCACATTTGGACTTTTTTTCCAATATTTTACTATCTACGAGATTTTGGCCACATTCACCCAAATATATTGAGCAACAGTTAAATAATCAACTTAGAGAATTTTTGAAACTTTTCTAACTGTTTTTGACCATAATCGCATTTGAACTTAAAAAATGTTTGAAAATAACTTTTCTATGAGACTTAAATTTCTTTGGCATCCATTTTGTATTATAGGGAAACTTCTTCCTCAAATTTTGTAGATAAATAAAATAAATCAATAGTAGAAGATTTTTTTTTTTAAAGAATTTTAGGAATTGAAGTCTCCATTTTGATTTTTGGAAAGTTTTGTTCTTCGATTTTGAAATTTATATATTGTTGGTATTCACGGTCTCGTACAACATAATTTCTACTCGTAAAACATAATTTCTACACCATGAGTAAGTTAATGATTTTTAATGATAAATAACATTACTATTTAGTCCCAATATGAATATAAAAATATAATGGCAATAAAACAGAAGTATCTTTTTATAAAGCAATATAATTCAACATCCTCCTAACTTATAGTGCTTTATAGCACAAAAGCACAGTAGGTTAGGGCGCTGGTTCTGCAGACAGCAGGATCGGAGTGTGATGTGAGTTCAAACCTCACTAAGTTTCAATTCATGCATACTTTCTATGTGGTACCAGAAGTATCTTTGTCCCTTAGAGCCAGTGCTTAGATTAGCACTGTAATCCTCACATGTGAAATGATAAATTTCTACTAATAAAAACTAATAAAAATTACTAATAAAAACCTTTATCTTTTATTGATTGCAGAGAAACCATGTGTTTGTTTTTGAAAAGAATCTTATTCTTATCTTTGACAAGTAATATCTTTATTTTTTTATAACATTAAGCATTAAGCATATTATTGCATATATCCATATAGCCTATGCATATATTAACATAACATACATAACATATCATAACATACATAATCCTATATACCTGTCCTACATATATGGCCTATATACAAGTCTATATTCATGTAATATCTATATGCATAGCCTGTACACATAGAGCTATGTTTACATATTTCCTATTTTATAGAAAGGTATATAATCAAATACATCACCATAGCAATATAGGAGGAACACTAATAGCATTCTTTATAGTGTATACATACAGTAGTATTAGGATGTATGATACATGCAAATCATTTCCATATGCTAGAGCTTTTTTTAAAAGTTATTTCCCCCTCTCAAGTCCGTGACCACTATTAGGAGAGGGGGTACTTTTTTTGCCCTCTTCCGATCCTTGTCTTTCTCCTGATAGGAGATACAACCCTCAATCTACCATATTTACCCTGAAACATGTCTGGAAACACTTTACAGGGGAACAGGTTTAACTTTTGCTCGATTTGGTGTGCTACTTTCAATACCGTACCTTTGATTTTATGTTCCAATATCATTGAAGCTTGTTGCATCCAGTGATTTTGCTTACAATGAATAATGTAGTCAAAGCCTGTGTCAATGCAATGTTATTCAGTTTGTTATGCGCGCATTTTTTTATTTATATACAGGTAGATACATATGGTACACAGCAGCCCATAGCATTATTGAAATTATTATTAGAAAGAGGTGGTATGTATGATCGGGGAAAAGAACTGAACTTAAAAAATTTCAGAGACATTGGCTTTCTAGCTGCAATGGGAAAGGTAAGTTAATATCTTGGATATTTTATTGTTATTGTTAATAAACGGTTAGGCATGGCATGTGTTCTGGTATGAGGTAGCTGCAGTGGTCGTAGTAAGAGTAATCACAGTGGAGGAGGAATTTGTTAGCATAACTGTAAGCATTACAGTTTGAAGTTATGCTTAAAAATTACTATGTAGTGATTACTTACGCTTGTTTCAAGCAGTGAATAAAATGAGCATATTATTTTAGGCTGGTGGTGGAAGAAATGAAGTTGACCCTCGGTTTATATCATTGTTTTCTGTTTTCAATATAACATTTCCAACAGAAGAATCGCTACGAAAGATCTATTTCTCTATTCTTCATGGTCATTTACTTCCATTCTCAACAGAAATTACATCACTAGCTGATACTATCACTACTTGTACACTTGAGCTTTACAAACGGGTGGTACATGACTTACCACCTACACCCTCAAAGTTTCACTACATTTTTAACCTACGAGATTTATCTCGTATTACGCATGGTTTATGTTTAACCACTCCTGATAGATTTGAGCAAGTGAATAAATTTGTACGTGTATGGAGAAACGAATGTTTACGTGTGTTTTATGATAGGTTGATCAATGCAACAGACAAAGATCTTATTCAGGTATAACACAGCAACTTAATATTTGGGGTTAATAAGTGCAGGTACAAAGTTTACAGAGAATAGTGCTTAAGCCAGGTCTCTATTCATCGATTGCAAGCATACGGTTGATATTTAGTGATGGACTTGTTGATCATTAATTTCCATTATTTTTCACAAAGTGATCGATGCCTGGTGATTAATTGAGAAGTTGAAAACGGTTTTAACAATTTTCTACCATTGGGCGATGCAACCAAAATAAACTTTTTAAAATTGTACATATCTGTTAAATTTAAAACAATCGCAAAATGCCAATCTTACACCTGAATTTGATGAATGTCTTTAGTAAATGATTCTGCAGATTAGTGGCATCAACATTTAAGGTCTATTGGTACATACCTACCAATGTGAAAAATGAGGTGCATCAAATGCAATACGTGTTAATGAAAAAATGACACATCTGAATCTAAATCATCAATTGTTTTATCTGAGATTCCTTTTGGATTTTCATACAAAACGCCATGATATAAACTGTAAACTGTTTATTTACAAACGCTTTTGATTATATTTAGGGTCATGTAACAAATCTAATTGAAGAACATTATCCTGATGCTCTTGAATATGCGACTCGTGATCCTATTTTATTTGGTGACTATCGTAATGCTCTTACAGAAGAACCGAGACTATATGAAGATATGGTTGATTATGAGGCTACAAAAGCAATTTTTGAAGAGGTACTGTCCCTTCTTATGTCAGTAATTTATTACCCTTTTGTGCGACACATGGTATTTTTAAATAGTGAAATTTAGCAAGCATATTTGTCTAGGCCACGTGAAGTTTGGGTCCCAATGTTTACATATTCTTCTAACGTGAACTCCCAATGCAAGTTTAGCAAACTTTCTTTGAATTGCTGCAAATCAGCCATATTTGTTGGAAATCGCAACCAGACCTTTGGGAAGGTGTTGCGGTGCTCTTAGAACATAATATCTTCCTAAAATGGACTGCTCTTGGTGAAATAGAACTCAATACAGCTTGATTTTAAGATTTTTGATAACAAAAATTCTGACTTGGAGATTTTGAATCATCACAACTAGATCACACTGTAACAAATTCTGAAAAACTTATGCTTAAAACAAATTTTATCTTGTATAAAAATTTCAATAATGACTAATGTCGCTGTATTTATTTCATTTAATACAAGTTTGTTCTGAGATGTTTTCTATAATATTTATCTTACTCTTTGTTGCTTACATTTTTAGATTCTTGAAGAGTATAACATCGAGCATAATAAGTTAAACTTGGTTTTGTTTGACGATGCATTAGAACATTTAACACGAATTCATCGTGTCATCCGAATGGACCAGGTAAAGTGCGAATTGTGTTTGAAATTAGAGCAAATAAGCACTGGATGTGTGGTTTTAAAAAAACCCTCCTCTGCAGTGTTTATTTGCTCTTATTCCAAACACTAACAATTGTGTTAAAAGCGAAAGAAAATTAGCAGACGTGTATTCAGTACTGCAATAAGTACTGAAGTTTTTTTATCAGATAGCTCTACTTGTTTTTAATGACTATTCTTATGTGATAATATTTATCATTTAACTTGACCAATATATATCAACTTTAGGGACATGCATTGTTAGTTGGTGTTGGTGGTAGTGGTAAACAAAGTTTGACTCGCTTAGCTGCCTTTTCAGCTGGATGTGAAGTATTTGAAGTGACGCTCACTCGTGGTTATTCTGAATCTGACTTCCGTGAGGATTTAAAAATTCTTTACCAGAAGTTAGGCTTGGAAAATAAAAAGATGGTGTTTCTGTTTACCGATTCACATGTTGCAGAAGAAGGTATAAATGTGGATTAATCTAAATACAGTTATTGATATCAACTCTGTGGATGAGTGTTTTTGAGTATAATCTGTAGCTGAAAACTATACTCAAAAAAAATATTTTTCCACGGGTAGTCCTAGGAGTTATTATTTTCAGATAATTTGAGAATTATCTGATATTTTTTACGATCTGATATTCCTAACTCATTTATTCCATTTAGCTTAAATCTATTCCCAAAAATCACTCTTCCACTTGCAGATGATTCTTCGTTCATAGCTTGCAGATAATTCTTCGTTTATAGTCATTCCCAACTACAAAACTGAAATGTGGAATGCGCTCAATATTTGTTAAATTTCTTCCATATTTTAAATCCTACGATTAATATATTGCTGGTGTAATAAAAGCCTCAAGCAATAATGAATTAAAACGTCATTATTTCAATAAAAACATAAATGCAGCGGTAGGACTATTCCCACTGCAATGTTTTCATGGAAGTGAGTCCATTCGTCTTATTTTGGCTAAGTCTATTTCTAAGGTCCATACAATGGTTTCCCACCAAGAAAACGGAGAGAGATAATAGATTGTAGTTTATATCTATAAAACAGTAAAGGTGTATATTTGAATTTAAGTAGTAGATATGGCATAATAAATACATTATTAAGGTAGGGGCACCTATTCTCGACACGTTAGGAATTTTGCTCCAAAACTCAAACGGTACGTACCAATACTTATGTTTTTTATCGTTTTCCTGCTAAAAGAACTCTTTACCTACTAAACGGGAGCA
>JAULBZ010000736.1:0-27256 GCA_032360805.1 Neoturris breviconis
CCAACTTGGCTGAAAATATTCTGAAAAATCTCTCCTCCACAGTGATGACCGGCTGTTATTTCGAGCCCTGAATTGGTTGTAGCGGGCTTTCTATTCTCTACTATATGGAGAGCACAGGATTCAAGACTGTAGCTAATTTTAAATTTTATATTATTTTTTACTCTTATATATTTATTTTATACGGGATGAAGAACCACTATTGTACGTGGATAAGCCCTGAAATATACCTTTTACTTACTTACTTCCTTACTTTACTACACTGCTATTCTCAAAATACTATTCGACTTTGAAAATGTTTATTTCTTTTATTTGGGAGCCAAATGTCTGAAAAAGTTATTCTATTTGTTTTAAAAGATAATCATCCGGTCTAAGTAGCTTGGGCATATAGCATAGACAATTCCACTTTGGTAAATTTATATTTTTGTTTTTTTAAGTAAGGCTTACGAATAAATTCTATCTCCCAAATAGATGCCTCCTTCGAAAAGACGCCTTCCTTTTTTTACGAATAATGTTTTAATGAGACGATTTTATTAGAAAAAATCTTAAGTTTATTTAATTTGTTACTTTTAATAGTTGAACGTTTTTGAGGTGGGGAAATCACGAGTTACAAAAATCTCGAGTTATGATGTCATAATGACGTCAAAATAAAGTTTTACTGAAATTCATAACTCGAGATTGATTTAGTTGTAAATTGTGTTCGAGTTATTAACTTGAGGTTGATTTAGTCCTTTAATTTTTCTCGAGTTATAAAACTTGAGATTGATTTAGTTCTTTAATTTATTTTGAGTTATTAACTTTAGCTAGATTTAGTTATTCATCTCGAGATAAAGCATGGCCACACGCACTTCAAATCAAAATGCTTCTACATGTTTGTGACGTTTAAGTGAACAACAAAGCAACAAAATCAATCTCAAGCTATTATAACTCGAGGTCGATTAAGTAACTAAATCAAACTAAATTAAGTAACTAAATTAATCTCGAGATTTTTAACTCAAGATTTCCCCGCCTCGACATTTTTAAATTATTTATCACTATTATTATAATTTGGTTATGCACGAAAAAAGAATTTGCACCTTATATATTTTTATTCTGGATGATACAAGAAATCGATCACAACCCAGTCGACAAAAACTTGTTCAAAGTCCACATTAAAGACGCTAGAACAACGTTTTCAACACAATGTTTTTACTGAATTAATTGTATAGGTGACGTCCTAAAATATTTCTATTTAAATAACTAGTCTGAAATTTTCAACGTGATTTAGTAAATAACTCAACCGGCAAAAACATGTTCAAAGTCAGCAAAATAGCATTAGAACAAGGTTCTTTGATATTGGGTAAAGATAAATTACAAATTAAACTTACAAATTTACACTTGTGTAAAAGTTTTTGGCTTAAAAAACAATTCTAGATGTCATAAAACATAAAGTTATTTTGATCCGAAAAAGAAGAACACCGTAAACGCTCCGGCGCTTCTTAAATTTTCGGGATTTTAAGGGAGGGGGGAGCTTATTGGATAGGAACGCTTATTTATGTATTTTTTGTACCTAAATCGCAAGGGTTAATTTCGTAAACTCCCTATTTATAGTTGTTTACCCTTTGGAGCCTGTTCCGCAGACTCTCCCCGTGGCATAAAAAGTGCCAGCGTTTTCCACTAGATGTCGAGTTTGTAGAACAGGCTACCTCTTTGGAGCGAAAATATAAGTCCAATGATAAAATAGCGACGCGTAATTAAAAAAATTAAGGCAATAGGGGCGCTTTTAGAGCATTTATGGTATATATTTTCATGAATTTGGAGAAAGGTATTAGCTGTTTACGTCATCTTTGTTGAGAATGTTGCTCTCCTTGGTAGGGCCCTTTTTTCCATGAAACCTAGTTTTATGGCGAAAGGGAAAACGTGTATTCTGCAAATGCTCATCTCAATGTCAGCAAAATAACGTTAGATATTGGGTAAAGGTTATCTGATAAAATTCTAAATATGGGCTAAGAATAGCATACATTTGTAAAATCCATTAAAAAATTTCGGGGGGTTGGCGGAAAATAAAAATGGTGGAAATTTTGCAAAAAAAACCAACACATTTTCAATCTAAAATGTGCAATAAAACATCATCGACAAATGTTTTCGTATGTATTGTCATATTGTGATGATACATTTGTTTTAGAGCCTTTCAAATAAATGTAAAAAATCTACTGTGGACTTTAAAGGTACAAAATCACCCTCATCTTTTTCTTCAATTTTCCCCTTCTGTAGTCAAGATGAAAGCTCATATTGCTACTAACATATTCTCAAGATTTGACTCCATAAGAATAAATATTAGTGGAGATACAATTGATTAAAGTCGTGGGAAATTATATATTTTCTATGCTCACTGTGTGGCAGCCATCTTGTTTGGCCAAACATTTTCTGTTTTCAGAGAAAAAAATTGCTTGATTTGCTACTTCTTGACATTTTTAGACTCTAAAATGTTCTGAGTATGTTCAGTGTGTGTCACTTATCCATTTGACATAGATATTGAAAATTTGACCAAAAACGGTGATTATGTACCTTTAAGCACGTTTTTTGCTTACTGAGTAATTATAACGAAGACATCAGGTAGTTGTTTGCATAAAACCCTTCTTGATGATTTTATTACCTCAGTGGGCAAAAACTTGTTCAGAGTCAGGAGTAAATACGCTGGAACAACGTCGAACGACGTTGTTCCAGCGTCTTTGCTTCGGACTCTGAACAAGTTTTTGCCCACTGAGACTAAGGTTTGGTGAAGATATAATTAGCATCAGCTCATGTGTTGAGGAATTTCTTCTTTATTTTTAGCAAATAAAAATAAAATTGTTGAAAAATTTGCAGATATGTCAGTAGAAAAACCGACAACGATATACGGTCGTGGAGACGAAGATAAGAAAAAAGAGTTTTTTGAAGAGGATGAAGAGCTTTGTTCAAAATTAGACCATTTAGCTGAGTGGATCAGAGAAAGCAGGCATTGTATTTTTTTTACTGGAGCTGGCATATCAACAAGCACAGGAATACCAGATTTCAGAAGTGGTATGAATACTGTTTTAGAAACTGGACCCGGTGCTTGGGAATTGCGTGACAACAACATGAAGCGGGATAAGAAGTCGAAAGTCAAACAAGTACTGAAAGCTGTCCCATCAGCAACTCATATGGGTATTGTGCAGTTACAAGAAGAAGGTTATGTAAAATTCGTTGTAAGCCAAAATACTGATGGTCTGCATCTAAGAAGTGGCCTGGATCCATCATCTTTAGCTGAATTACATGGTAATACGAATCTTGAGTCGTGCACTAAATGCAATAGGAAATATCTTCGTGATTTCAGTACACGAAGCGGTTTGCATGTACGCGATCACGAAACAGGTAGATTATGTGCTGATGCGAAATGTATGGGGAAATTGGTCGACTCCATCGTTAATTTTGGTGAATCGCTTCCAGAGATTGATCTTGACAAATCTTTTTCTCATGCTGAAAAGGCTGATCTGTGTATCTGTATGGGGTCCAGTCTAACTGTTAGTCCGGCCAATGATATCCCTGAGCGAGTTGCTGACAGAAATGAGCGTCTAGTGATCTGTAATTTGCAACGGACACCTCTTCACGACAAATGTTCAATGGCTATCCATGCAATGTGCGATGACATCATGAAGGGATTAATGGAGCGAATAAAATTGCCACCGAAAGTTTGGGAACTAAAACGTCGTGTTCGTGTAACGTTCAATACATCATCGAGTGGAATCGTGTTTAAAATTGTTGGACTGGATGTTACAAGAAATCTTCCATACTCGCTTTTTCAACAAGTGGTTTTAACTCATAAAACAGGTAAAACTCCCATTACACTACGTAAAGAACCATTTACGTCTACTTTGCTTTTTCCCAGTGCTGGTAATATGTTGAATATTGAAATGTCGTTTCATGGTCATTACTCGGAACCACCCGTATCAATCAAAACGAAAATCTTGAACGAAAAATCTAAGCAGGACTTTATAATGACTTACGATTTATATGAGAGAAAATGGGAGGTGAACATGAAAAATTAGGGACCTCATTTATTTACCAGTGACGTCACTTACCTTAAGTGTAGAAATTTTTGCGAAAATTTAATTTCGCGAATTGGCAAAAAAGATTAAAAAATAACGAACTAAATTCGCAAATTTTTGGGAAATTCGCATTAAATTTTATTCATGAAAATTTCTGCACAAAAAATATACTTATTCTTTGCATCATTTGATTAAGTATTTTGTATTTTTATTATATAAATTTATTTGCACCACTTGAATGGAGCTTTCTGACATTTAGCTAACTGTGATATATTCAGGGTTGCCACAAATTAATCAATGTCAAATTCCAGGACATTCCAGGATATTTTTTCCACATTCTTTTACGCACTATATTCCAGGACTTTCAAGAACATTTATTCAAAATTCAAGGATTTTTTAAGGATTTTCTGATGGTAACGTTAAGGTGTATGATTTTGAAGATATCAGTCACTTATTTTGTGAAGCAAACCAGCATTCACACTTTCAGTTGGGTTTTTTTTTTGGGGGGGGGGGGGCGCGGTAAGCCCCAGAAAATATTGACATTTAAGCTATAATTCGGTCCGAAACATGAATTATGAAAATGAGAGAACAAGAATGTTAAAATTTCCAGGAATTTTTCAGGAACTTATTAAAAAATGGCAAAATCCCAGGACTTTCTGGGACTGTTTTTGAAATCCATGTTTTAACAGGACCTGTGGCAACCCTGTTATTTGCGTATAAAAAAGGGGAATATACACAGATTGTAAAGATCACCAGGCGAAAAGTCCGTTACAAATACAAAATATAAACTCTTGGTGAAAATATATGTAAGATGCACGAATGTCGCCGAAATAGGGATTTTGTGCGATAGACTCGTGCAGTAATTTTAATTATTATTTAAAATTTTTTATAACTTTTAATTATTTGAATTAGCACCGCTCTCGAATTAGTCTGGCGAATCTAAACTGCTTGGGGCGCTCCTTCTTTAAAACGGACATTTAACTTTCGCTCCCACGTTTACCGTCTTTTTTCTCCAGCACGTCAGCCGTATGGGGAAAAAGAAAAAAAAGGAGAGATTAAATTTGGTTTCGCCAGACTACCCTCGAATAAGTGTCCCGCTTTTAAGTCAAGTTTGAAATAAGCATCGCCCTTGAATAAGCGCCCCACTTAAACAGACTTTGTAAGTTTTAGACGGCTGAAAAATTCCAATTTCATCAACCTCGTTCCCAGGGCTTCTTTCCGCTTTTTAAAAAAGCGGAAAGAAGCCCTGGGAACGAGTTTTCAATTTCATACATGTGACCTAATAAACTATCACACAGTATATAATTTATTCAAAACACCTTGTATCAGTTTTACATACCCAGTGGGCAAAAACGCGTTCGAAGTCCGCAATAAAGACGCTAGAACAACATCAAATGACGTTGTTCTTGCGTCTTTACTGCAGACTTTGAACAGGTTTTTGCCTACTGGATAGTAGGATAGTATTTATTTAAGTGAATTGTATATAATGCATTTAAAACTTTATAATAACCTCCAGCGTTTCTTTTCACAAAACCACGCTATTGCTTTCTTTCTCTGGATATGATTGCAGTAGTCGAATAAGAGGAATCAACTTTTTTTATTATACACGCTACAAGAAGGGAGGTTCATATTCCATTAACCTTCAATTTTATT
The DNA here is from genome assembly GCA_032360805.1 of Neoturris breviconis. Classification (NCBI taxonomy): domain Eukaryota; kingdom Metazoa; phylum Cnidaria; class Hydrozoa; order Anthoathecata; family Pandeidae; genus Neoturris; species Neoturris breviconis. The sequence continues at coordinate 5,697 of JAULBZ010000736.1, forward strand.
CCACCAGACCCAGTTGTTCGAAAGACGATTAGTTTAATACTGGATTAAATTGTCTTTTCACCCCTATTTGATTGGTAAAAAATAGTTTTAATCCAAGAACGGTTTTGATTGGTTCATCAGTAAACCCTAATATTAGGGTTACTAGACTTGCCATCCTTGCCCCGATAGTTCCACTCCTACGGCCACACTAGTACAAATTGCAAAAGAATATTTTTGTAGGTTTTTAAAAAGAGGCTAAGCTTCCGTGTAGTTCAAACGCGATATAAGGCATTCGTAATTTTTTAGCCCTTTAAGTAACCTCCCAGTCTGGGAGGTTACTGCAGCTTATCTAACAGCAAGAAAAGAGAAAATACTGTTGACGATTCAGAGAACAGTCAATACAAAAGTTAAGGCTAAAATAGGTACACACTTAAACTCGTACTTTCAGTACTTCGTTGTGATATGTCATTTGATTTTGGATACCATCGTTATCAAGTGCATAGAGTAAATCATTTTCTTGGATGGTATCCAAAATCCATCAAAATATTGTGATGAAGTAACTATAGGATGCAAGTAACTTGATAATTTTACTTACTACATTTTCAAACTCGTGTTTCCTACTGGAGCAAGTATCTGTCTCACATCCATCTTCTTTGCAACATATGTCAATAACGTTTGTAGAGCAGCTGTCTGTGTCGTCATAACAGGAGTTAGCTTGTCTTCCATCCCCAATCCTCTGCACTAATCAACCTCCCTAACCAGGTTTGCACTAGGTGGTAAACACAGAAGAAGTAATAACATATGTTGAATCTTTTGTGGGTGGTACATTTTGAGGTGTCACAACATTTCGACCAGCTACTTTCTCCATAAAGATCTTGTATCGGAGTTTATTTAGCCATGCTATATATTTCTTGTTGTAAACGCTCAGAAATAAATCTTCACTGGTTTTTGCAATTTGTGATTTTGTAGATGTTGAGGAGTAAAATATTTCGGCAGTTTTAAAACAGGGAGGCTTCAATCTTTCGTTCTTGAATACTTTATCCTTTGCAATTCCGTGTAGTTTGGACACAGTATCACACCCACAAAAGGCATGCACAAACAAAATCATATCATTTATGATACCGCAACCTCGTTCCCAAGGCTTTTTGCCTTTTTGAACACGGAAGAGCGGCGAAGAAACTTCTTCGAGATAAAATATAAAGAAGATATAGCTGCAGAAGTCATTTCTTTTTCCCAATTGATGTTTTGCAGCAAAGCACCACAATCAAAGACATACTTCGCATTGATATTAGTGTTTGCAGTAGTAATTTTAGGGTAATTTAGCAGACTTTTGACAAGTTTAGGCTTTTTTGCAGATCTCACAATTTTTGGTTAAAACGGTTTCCAAGTTAGAGAATCATTATTGGACGTGATGGCTATTGATCGTTGGAACAGCATTGTAGGATCAACGGCAGTAGTTTCTTTTTTACCTTTTACCAGATACTTACTTGCCTTCCATGTTTGATAATATTTTGTTTCTAATTGCAACTGCATTTTTGACGTTGACAGACTCGTGTGCAACTACACCAGATCTTGAAGAAAACAAATTAACTTTTGGTAATCTTCACTGTCTCTAGATTGGCGAGAGACACTCAATTCTCTGTGTTGATTGCTCGTGCTGTATTTCTTTCCCGTAAATTCCTGAATTGCATCACTGATTTCTGCACATTCCGTATAAACCCTGACACACACTTATACAGTTTCCATTGTATAAACGTCAATCTATAGGCACTTACTATCAGAAATTTGTGGAATAGTTTATTTATTTACGCACTAAAAGCGCTAAAACCACACAAAAGCACATGTTTGGTCACCCCCCACCCAAAAAAAAAAAAAAAAATTCCCTTAAAATTAATTTTTGACCTTAGAACTTTTTTTTTGGTACTTGATATATTAAGGTAAGAAAATATGCAAAACATTTTTTGCAATTCGTGGCAGGGTAAGTTTTGGAATATTCGATTTTGACATAAAGAATCACTTTTCCCACAACTTCAGATTTGTTATGCATGGAAATCTAGTGCAATCAAAATATTCTTATCCAAAAATTATCTGGATCTAAATGTATTTTAATGTAAATGTACAGCCAGAAGCTTGACCGAATGCCATTTTTAAGACTTGCGTATAGCAATACTCTGGGTATATTCATTCCAACTTTGTTTGGTAGTACTTAGTAGGAGTCCCTAGCCCCTTTTGACTTTTTTTATTTTTCTCGGACCTTATAGAAAAGATTTTTTTATCTTGGGATTGATACCATAAAAGGAGCCCCTGATTCAATACAGAAAGGTAGACAAGAAGAGTTTTAGCAATCATTCAATGAATTGTAAGTCTTTGAATGAGCACTCTCCTAGGACAGAAAATTGTGATTATATTTCTACTCTAGAATATTTTATCTTTCACAAACAGCACAATACAAAGTTCATTCATTATAATATAACGAACCTCGATTTCAAACACTAAATCGAGGTTGCTTGTAATATATTTTAAGGGGAAATTTTCGGGTTAAACATATGATGTATTTTCTGACCTTAAGGGACTATTCTAAAATTTTCCTCAATTTGGTAGATAAACACAGATGCTGAGGGTTTGAAATAACTACCGGTCATCACAGTGGAGAAAAGATTTTTCAGAATATTTTCAGCCAAAACTGGCTGAAAATATTCGGAAAAATCTCTCCTCTACAGTGATAACCGGCAGTTATTTCAAGCCTAACAAAAATATTTTTGCAACGAGCGATGTCAACATCTCTGCAATTGGATTGGTTCTTCGGTGGAAAGCAACCAATCAATTGCAAGATAATTCATACAAATAGACGATCTTACAACTATCTTACTCGTACCATTTTTGCGCGTATTAAATTTCGCGCAAATGCGCACGAAGTTTAGTTTTTGCGTGAAAATTAGTCCAGATTATTACGCGCATGATATACGCGAAAAACTGAACGAGTGTAATTATTTTAAATGATCGTGCACGAATATTAATATGCATAAAATACGCGCATATTGTGAATGCGCGAAGGATAAAACGCGCAAAGAAACATTCTTTCTTCTTGCATGAAAATCTGATACGTGCGAAAATTAGTACGATAAGGTAATTGAATCAATGAAGTTTGTTCAGCATGAAAGACTACTGAATACGGACCGGATAGCTCCGCACCCGGATTGTGTAATACACAACCTGGGTATGGATCTATACCGGTCCGTATTCAGTATTCTTTCACGCTACGTCCGTTGACATAAATTTATCATAATTCAAATCCATTAAAATTAAAAACATAATGTGGAGAAAATCACCAACCAATCAAAAGTCAGCTCCTTCAATAGAAATAGAATAAAAGGAAGAGAATACAAATAAAAAGAGTTGGTTTCGTTCAACCCGGCGTTGGCTGTTCAAAGTGAAAAATTGTTGCAATGAAATAACGTCCTTTTCATGCAGGGACTGCGGACATTGAATAAGTTTTTAGTCACTAGGTTTTTCACATCGTAACTCGATTAAAATTTTATTTTGTTTTTCTTTGAGAAGCTTCGTAACTTGAACTCGAGATTTTTGACTCGATTGATTATCTGTCTCTTTGACATTCAAATGTTTTTCCCAAAGTTTTAGGAATAACTATCCTAGTGGGTAAAAAATTGTTCAAAGTTCGCAGTAAAGACGCTAGAAGAACGCTTTCAGCATTGTTCTAGCGTCTTTACTGCTGACTTTGAACATGTTTTTGCCCACTGGGGTCTGAATTAAAGTAAGTTAATTTCACAAATGATTCCAAATAAATCGTTTAAAGAAAAATCAACAACATAAAAAAATAAATAATATAAAATGGCGAGAATGTATGTTTTCATTCCAGTGCCAGTGGACAAAAACTTGTTCAAAGTCAGCAGTAAAACACTAGAATAACGTCGTTCGACGTTGTTCCTGAGTCTTTGCCGCTGACTTTGAACAAGTTTTTGCCCACTGAGATTATGTAATGTTCGTAAAGAACCGTCTCTAAATTAACTTAGGCGGAAGATTCCGCGCGTAAGCCAAAAGTTATTCCATTGGTAGAAATTGACCCCACACGACGTGTGATGTCAATTTCTACCATAGTCACAAGAAAGAAACTCTTTCTTGTGACTATTTTTCTACTAATGGAATGTCTTCTTTTGGATTAAGCGCGGAATTTTCCCGCCAAATGGAAATCAACCTTTGCCGCGTGATGTCTTTACAGAGAAGAGTGCCGAGTCAAAGATCTTACATTTGATTGGCTCCTTCATTCTAAAGAAACCAATCAAACGCGAACTCATCGATAAAACCCACTTAGTTGCAGATTTAATTTTTAGACAAATTTATCCAATTTGAGCTTTTTCTGGGAAAAATGAAATATATCAGGATAACTGTGAAAATATATGTAGATGGTCTCATTAAAGGTGGGTTTCCAGTTAGTCGCGAGCGAATACGTAAATCCGGCTGACACGTTTTCGTTCGTCCGGTAGTTCAATGAAGTTGCGAACGAAAAGTGCGTTAGCCAATCAAAATACTGTATTTTTATGAATTCGGTCGAACTGGAAACCCATATTGACAGATCTACGAAAAAGTACGTTGTATAACCACGTAGTAGCGGAAAATTCCACGCAAAACCAAAAGAAGACACTCCATTGGCAGAAAATGTCAACTTCAGCCAATGTAATGTCTTCTTAGTAGAATGGTAACAAAGTATACTTTTCCAGAGATCTTATTTTGAATGGAGTCAAGTGTCGTTTGCACAGTAATTATCGAACATCAGATAAAAAGCTAAAATTGGATGAAATTGATCATCTGCAACGGAGCGTCAAGAAGCTTGTGATCAAGTATTACTCTTCTCCGCAGATAGAGTGTGAACGAATGCGTATGCGACCTCGTTTGGATGCAAAACATAACATTTCATAATTTAATGAACAATGCGTCTTCGCACATATTCTAGCAGCCTAGGAAGGCTGTTGTTTGAATTTTAGCGAAACGGCGGAAATGCGGCCACCGGAATTATCTGAACCACAAATTTGCTTCGCACTCTCTCTCTTTTTTTTTAGCCGTGTCTCCTCTTTCCCCCCGTGTTTTCTAGTTTAATATTATATAAGCATTGATTAAACAACATAAAAAATCTATAGTGCATCATATTAAGGTCTTTTTAAGAATGATATCCACGCGGGACGTGATATCCACGCGGGACGTACTAGTGTATAATAATTCGCTTCATATATCGTATTTGTGAATCTCTATCCCCAATCAATGATCAGCACTCGAAATAAGAGTAAATAATCACTGTGGAGGAGGAATTTTCAAACATAGTTTCAGGCTACAAAGCCTAAAGCTATACTCAAAAATCCTTCATCCACAGTGAGTTTGGCTCTTATATCGAGCACTGATGAGTGAAATAAGTATTGTAGTATCTACGAAGAAGAGTGTTTATCATTGATTCTCCTGCGCAGATGCTATTAACAATTATTTCGATCTGTGTCCCCCAATGAAAAGTTAAACTTTTTTTTATGTATCCCAGTGGGCAAAAACTTGTTCAAAGTCCGCAGTCGTTCGACGTTGTTCTAGCGTCTTTACTGCTGACATTGAACATGTTTTTGCCCACTAGGATAACAAGTCTATGAAGGAGAACCCAAAATAAAGTAAAAAAATATCAAGGACAAACGTTTTCGTTCCATTTAGAAACTAAAAACATTTATCATTGTAATTTCAGGTGCATTCGAAGTACAATATTCAATATTGAGCGCTGACTACGAGCGGTTGCCTGAAAAAATGTATAAAACAATTTGTTGTCTAATGGTCATAATTTAAAATCATTTATATTAAAAAACAATATTAAAAACCACCTAAAAAAGTAACATTAAGGACGTTGTGTCCAAAAAATACAAAAAAATAACTAGCCTACATATACATGTGTATAGACTGGAGTCACAGAAGAGGAAAAAAGCCTATACACATATATGCAGACTGGTTTAACGGAGATATGAAGGAAGAAGCCCCTTCAATTAATATAATCATTCCCCTATTTTAAATACGAAATGAAATTGCTGTGAACTACCAACTTTTCTGTATATTTGGTGAAGAGATGTATGAGATCAATACTCGGAAATGATTGGTTTATTCGTAGCACGTGTTTTTATTTTCAACAGAAACGATTTTCCTATTGTTATTTTTATAAGTTACAGGATTTGGATGGCTTCTGTTGTACATTCACATGCAGAGAGAATTATATGAAAATATCTGCTCCCAGTGAGCAAAAACTAGCTCAAAGTCCGCAGTAAAGACGCTAGAACAACGTCGAACGACGTTCCTTCAGAAGAAGCCAATCAAATTCGAGATCGTCGATTAAACACTCTCCTTCACAGATATTGTAAAGATAATTTTCCACAAAGATATTATTTCCAGTAAACTTCTTCCTGAGCTGATACGAGAAGTTGTCGAATGTTATACCCAAGTTACAACAGCACTCTATAACAGAATAAATAAATAAATCATCTTGAAATAAACGTAAATGTGAAGGAGGGCGTTACTACCACTGCCTAGCACACGTGGACGGCATTACAACTACTGGCTAGCACACTTGGAGGGCGTTACTACCACTAGCTAGCACACTTGGAGGGCATTACTACCACTGGCTAGCTCACTTATTCACAACCTTACACAATCACATTTTTCAATGAGAGCCACTTCTGACAAGTCCAAAACTCTTTCAAGTTACAAAAAAATACTCTAAACATTCATTTACAATCTCTGAAGTAAAAAAGGCTATAATGTAGAAATTAACACTTTCCTGCCTGCACCTGTACTTGCAATGGTTTGATAGTCATGCTTGGCCTTCTTTGTTATACGGGGAAGGGAGGGGGGGGAGGGGAGTAAAATTAAAATTAACAACATATTAATCAAAGGTACGGTTATTGAAAGTAGCCCACCAACCAAGTGAAAGTTAAGCCTAGCATATAGATATGAATTGCATACTTACGTTACATTGTGGGATTGTAGCCTACCTCAAATAAAACTAGAGAAAATGCCTATGTTAATAGGAATATGCTTTTAATGTTTTAAAGAAATTTTGTATTTTTAAATTAAATTAAAACGTGTATAGACTACACAATAGACATATATTCAGGCTACATGTATACAGGATATATGTGTACTGTATTTATATAGGCTACATGTATATGATAGGTTATATACCTAGGTTATACATAACACATACTATATGTTTTACAATACTAAGTTTTTATTGGTAGTAGAAACAATGTAGCTATGCATTTTATTTATAAAAATTAACACTTAAATAAGGAATAATGCAACAGAAGAATACATTTTCTTATCCCTTCCTTTATTAAAATAATAAAGTTCTTTTTATTTCTAATTCACAAAGGGAATAATTAAATATAAACTCATTAAGTTAACATTTACATCAGTAATAATTTTTTAATTTTTTTTAATTGCTTTTTAATGTTTTTAAGTATTTTTTATGCTTAGTGTTTTTTAAAAACCATTGAGGAAGGAAGCTACCCAAAAATAAAATGAAAACTTCAACTTCTTTCCTAGAGTTAGTTATATCTGGTTATTTTATTTTATTTATTTCTCCAAAAATTGAGGAAGAAGCTTCCCAAAAATACAAAATGCTAAAGATTCATTCATGGTCCAAGTCTTACAGAAAAATTATTTTTTTAATAATTTTCAAAAGTCCAAATGTCCAAAGGTCTCATAGAATATCAAACTGTCAAATAGGTTTCCACTTCCCAGCCGGTAAAAACCTGCTCAAAGTCAGCCAAATAACGTTAGAACAACGTTCAAAGTACGTTGTTCCTATGTTATTTTGCTGACTTTGAACTGAAAAATCAAAAATATTTTTTACGTATCCTTCTAAAACATTGCCTCACATGCTGGCACCAAATTTCAAAATAGTACCACTCCGGGAACATGGTCTATTAAGAAAAGTAATCTGCTGCCTCCACAAAGGGATAGTAATAGCCCATGCAAACATTGTTCAGTGGGCTAAACAAGCCTGAATATAACTTCCAGTAATCATCTGTAGAAAGCGTTTTTGAATATAGTGTTCAGCTGAACACTATACTAAAATAACAATCCTTCACAGGTGATGCCCGGCAGTTATATTCAGGCATATAATCTCAGCAGTCGAAATAACTTAAGCCATAGAGAAGGGTGATCATCAAAGATATTGCATATATTGCATATCCTTGGTTTAAATAACACCTTCACAGATAATTCTCTGAATAGGCAAGCCTAAATATAACTGCTAGACATCACCTGTGGAGGAGTGTTTTTGATGTGATGTCAATTTCTACCAACGGAATATCTATAAAAGCTGAACACTATACTCAAAAAACACTCCTCCACAGGTGATGCCGGGCAGTTGTATTTAGGCTACGTAAGTGAATAAATAAACACATACCGGACGAGATGAAATCGAATCGTTATCATCATTTGATGTTTCTCCTTCCTCTAAGATCACATATTCTTCACATATATCTGTCATTGAAAGTTCAGAGTTTAACTCCAATTTCCTATTTGCTTTACCATGCATTGGAGAAGAGAAGAAAGTGGGCAGGTGCACATCCTTAACAGGAAATTTAGGACTTGCCTCAATTATAGTTTCATTTTGATTAAATGCTGTATGAGCAGGAATAAGATTGTTTTGCGCATCAATAGAACGCAATTTTCGAAATTTATCTGTCTCTATGGTAACAACAGTAGTACCCATGATTCCTTCTCCTCTTTCATCCTGATCGTCTGAATTTACTTCATCAATTGGATTAGGAGAATATCTAACATTCATAGGTGATACATGACCCCCCTGTGATCCTTCATCAATACTCATACTATGTTTATAACCAGAATCAGTTGACAAAGATCGCATGGAGCTCATCGACTCTCGACTACTCCATAAACGTTTGTTTAACCATGTCGAAATTTTAAACTTTCCGTTTTTATTTATACTGTCTGTTGATGACTGCTTGGAATCGTGTGCATCTTCATGCGATTCAATGAAATCAAAACTTGTTTGAGTGGAATATTCTTTTTTATTTGCATCGATTGAATCTTGAATGACTAGTTGATTCGCACTGCTTCTTGATCGTGAAAGTATACTTACAGCATTACCCTTTGCATCCGTTAGTGTTTCTGGTTCATTTATAATTGAATTTTTTCGGTATGAAGAGTTTCTCTTCGAACTTTCATAAGTTTTAGGTAGATTGTCATTATCAAAACTCGGACTATAAGAAAACGACACGCAATTTTCAGACAATCCAACGTCAGCATTTTCAAGATTGTTTTCAACCTCTGTTGTTTGCTCTTGTTTGTCGTCATCGCTTTCTTCGTAGTCTCTATCAGTTGCCATTTCTTTTAGTTCGAATTCTTCATTCGCTGTCCCACTATCTATAGAGCCTTGGCGACTATCTAGAGAAGCTATACCGGTAGGTTTGGCAACATTCAAAACCATGGGTACACTTCCCACAACAGTCCTATATAAACCCGTAGAGGAATTAACAACAGTTCGTTCTGATATAGTGTGATTACTTACAAATTTTGGTTTAGGATGATCGGTGTGTAAAACTAAAGTCTCTATACCATCTAAACTTGCACTTACTGCTACATACTCGTAATCTATTTCGTCGCCAGTTAACAACTTACCCTTCATCTGAACTAACCTTGCATCTTCGCTTGTTATCGAAGAGCCTGACGATTCAACGCTAATAGTACCAACAGTACCAAATTTCCTTCGCCTGCTAGTAAAATCATTTGGATGAAGGAACGAAGATTTCGAAGAGGTATGAGAACGAAGAGGATCAGCACTAGTGTAAGAATGTCTACGTTTACAGTCTGTCTCGTCAGTTTCATTTTTATCGCTGCTTTTTGAAGCGATTGTAGACTCATATATATCACCACTGCTGCATGATTTCCCGTTAGAAGATATAGCACGTGACATACGAGACTGAACGTCATTATAGTTCATTAAAATCATTTGTGAAAGGAATGGATTAACAGCACCAGCTGATAAGGTAGTGCCCATTGCTGCATATAAACCATGTTCTCTTACAGGATGTTTCTCAAGTGATTTCATCACGTCTAAATCGAGATCATTATCTGAACGACATTGTAAAGAATATAATATGGATGATTTCTTTCTTACAGGTTGTTTACTTGTATTAGATTTTATAGAAGGGGTTGGTGAGCTTTCTGCAGATGGAATTGAAATTTGTGATAGTTGAGGTGTGCTGTTTTGACGGGAGAAGTCTGTTAATGTAGCTAAAATAAAAACGTGCAAAATCGTCAGAAAAATGTAGGTCAGAAACTGTGACGCATCACAGCATGACGTCAGATCAACAACGTCAATTTGACATGCTTTCGACCTTAATTCAACGTTTTGTGCCCACTAATGTTAGCAAGCAATGTACAAAATCAAAGTTACGGTATTAAAAGTAGCCCAAAACAAGTGAAAGTTAAACCTAAGCACATAAATATGAAATCCTAATGATATTTGGGTGTTTATCCTCCGCAGTGACCTGACACAATTTCACCTTGAAAAAGGTGTTCCAATTGTTTGGAATGGAAACTTTACCATCTTAATAAATACATCATTTCAAGCACTGACATATAATGTGTGTATGACACCTTATATGTCAGTGTTTGAAATGATTATAGAACTTATATTCTGCATATTTTGAGATTTTTTGCGCCAAAGTTTTTGTAAATTTTCATAGATGAGTAAACCCTCAGGTAAACCTTCTTTTGACAACTTTTTTTGTTACTAATTTGCCATAAATTGTACAGAAATCACAATTACCTATTTTTATTAAAAAGACAATATAACTTGGGGTTATTTCTATTATGAAGGCAAAGGTTTTGCATAAAATTGAAAGAAACACTGACATAAAACATTTTTACATGAATAGCACACGCTGAAAATATAATTTTGATGCATCATCTTATTACTAACATATTGTAAAGTAAAGGTGGTTGCCATCATCTGTTATTAAAATTAAAAAAAAATAAAGAATAGTGAAATAGAACATATTCAAAAACAATTTATTCAACTTCTTTTTAAAAATATTCCTCTGTTGAATTGTGCATTGTCATTATATTTTTAATTTGAATTGTGAATAATTAGTAATGTTATAAAAAAATTAAAAAAGTTTTATGGCCCTGATAAAGTGAATACACATTAATACACATTAATATTTATTTCAAAATTGAAGAAGGAAGCTTCCCAAAATCAAAATGAAGACTTCCAATTCTTAAAATTATTTCTCAAAAAATTAAAATGTCAAAAACTTTAAGTTTCTCTCCTTATCATTTTGGTATGATATTAGGTGAATGCAGTCTCCACTTCTCCCTTATCAATTTTATTTGGGTGGATGTTGTCAAATCCTCATAGAAATTAAATGTTCTAAAAAATCTCCACTTTTGAAAAAATCCCTTTTTCACCAATACTCGGTCAAAACTGACGAAATTGAAAAAAGATTTTGCCAGCGATCTCGTAATATTGCCTAGAACGGCATAGCCAAATTTCAGGCCGGTACCACACCTTTTCGGTCCATTTGACCGAAAACTCAATGTGAACCTTTTTTACCCAAAACTCAGGACTGAGTGGATAAAATTGAAAGATCTTTGACGAGCCCTTCTAGAATATCTATCGCCACAAATGCTGGTACTGAATTTCAAAATGGTAGCACTTCAGGAACATGGTATATTAAGAAAAGCGGGACACTGCCGCTGCCACCGCCGCAAAGTGATAGCAATAGCCCATCCAGAGGTAAAAATAAATAATCAAATAAATCAAATCAAATAATCAAAGAAAAACAAATATATTTTATATCATTTTCACTATATTTTACTATATTCTTCATTTCATTTTTATATATTTATTTACTTAATTATTTTTAATTTTTAGGGGCGTCTATTTAAGGGGGATGCTTATTTAAAATAACAAGGGGGAAGGTGCTAATAAAAGTAGGGATGCTTATATCAGGGAGTCAATAAAATCAGGAAATACGGTAAGCTCCACACAGTGCTTGATATATGAATAAATAATCACCATTAGTGGAAGAGTGATTTTTAAGCATAGCTTCAAATTACCTCCTCAGTAACTATTTGTTCTTTTGTTTTTTTTATATTTTCCAAATACTGTCCCAGGTTTTGACTACTGTAATGGATACTAAGGAGTCCATTGACATCTTGTATTTTACAGTCACAAGTCATGTGTAGATAGGTATTAAAAAGTTATATCCTTACCCTCTAATGTTGGATGTAATGTATATTTTCGACGACATTCAACAGCAAGGTCAGCATTTTTTTCAGCAATAACAGCTTTTTCTTTAGACGTTTCACCTATTTTTTTCGCTGATAAACCCCTAGTAATAGCAAGTCTCATTTTACTGTTTGCCCGCTCACCGGCATCAACAGCGGATAGCACTGTTTGATTCATCTTTTTTCGTATCATTGGTAATTTTAAGTTTTTACGGCGAGTTACAAGTAATAGATTATCATTATACCACTTCCCACCACTTTTCTTACCATCTTTATCAACAATAATACCATAACCATGACGACGGTTTTCTTTCCATTCACCAACAAAACGAGACCCATCTCCATAGTAACAAATTCCGAAACCTTCACGTTGATCTTGATCCCAGTTCCCTTTATAAGTTTCAGTATTTTTTGGTTCTGTTTTTAATTTATCAACGAGAGATTTACGAAATGGTTTTGAAAAGACACTGATGCGTTTTCTGAAGAGAGAAATATATAATAGATAAAAAATAAAACAACTGGCACCAAAAGAAACTATTGCATGTTTGCTTAAAATATCTATGAGAAGGAATCTAATGCGATTGAGAAATAGCATACAATTTCCATTTGTGATTTTATTTAGTCAGTGCATTTGTTATTTTTGGGTTGAAATTAGTGATTACAGTATTTATGACAAAGATTGTGCTATGTGAACTTAGTAGATTTGTTCAGTACGAAGAATTAACGTTAGGCTCAGTGCTCCCCTTCCACCAATGTTTACACTTGTTTACCGATATCAAAACTGACAAAATGATAATATATATTCTTACTTTTTCTCCGGTATTGTGGCCACTGGTTGTGGTAATGTCTTAGAATCATCAAATGTTTCTTCACGTAGTAGTTTTGCAGGTGAAGAGATTGTTCTTCTTAGCCTATACATGTTACTATCGCTATCTTTACTTTCTTCGACTTCTTCTTTGTTGTGTTGGAAAACATCGTCAATGCCACAGATAGTAGATGGTCGTGGCAATTTTTGATTGCTCCATGATGTCAAATGTTGCCTAAGAGAAGCTGAACCCTCCTTTAAGTTGTCTTTTGAAGTTGTTTGACCACGGACACCATAACCATGACGCAAGCCATCCTTCCATTGACCCGCAAAGTAACCTAACAAAATAGGGGGAAATAATTAAAAAGCGTTTAATCGAATCAGTCGTTATGGGCTTAGCCAAATCATAATCTCTGAAAAATTAATCGACAGTATTCCCAATAGGCAAAAACCTGTTCAAAGTCTACAGTAAAAATGCTAGAACAACGTTGTTCGATGTTGTTCTAGTATGTTTACTGCTGACTTTGAACAGGTTTTTTATTGGGTTGAAAGTAGTGAGCAAAAGTTAAACCTAACATTGATTCACATATACACATTATACATCATATTACTAGTCCTTGCTGTGAATAAATTGCTGAGGCTTAAAGTATTGAGTTCCTAAAGTAAGTTGGATGCTCTAAAAGCTCACCTAGATTAGTGATCTACCTAAAAAACATGTCAGGGTGGCTACTCAAAATTATAAATGGAATTCCAGGTGTTACACTTGCTGTTATTCCAGGCATTAGTCAACGTATGGAATAAAATTGGAAAATCGATATATATTCAAAATTCCCAGGTATTTTCAAGTGTGATTTTATAAATACCAGGAACTTGTAGGAACCAAAAAATCCAGTTATTTCCAGGTAATTCCAGGTTTGCCAAGTACAGTGGTAATCCTGTTGTTGAATGTGGTCAAAACCTCATAGAATCCAATTTTCGCAAAAACTTAGCACGCTGAAATGATTCACATATATCCATAATATATCATATAGTGTAGTACAAAGTACTATGTATACACTAGAGCACTGTTCCTATTTGCCTGCATGTCCTTGTAGTTTCAGAAAATGTCATAGTCTATAATATGTATATAAGCTATAGACAAAGGCTATACATTATACATAATGTACGCTTTTACTATACTAAACATGTATATATGTATTTTATAAAGGTGAAAGGTTTTCAGTATCTGTTATAAAAATTAAAAAATAAAGAAACAGTACACAATAAAACAAAGCAATAGAAGAATATTTTCTTTTAATTAATTACCTTATTATTAAAAATAACATCCTCTTCCTATTGTATTTTAATAAAAAATCAACTTTATAACAACATGTAATAAATTTTTTATATTCCCTAATCACATTTAACTACGTTTTAACATTCATATCACATTTTTAAAAATAAAATTGAAGAAAAGTCGAAATGGATATTTCAATTCCTTATATCTTTATAAACAGTGAAAAAAAAGAAAAAAAAGAAGTTAGTTATAAGCCAGCTATTTATGATTTATTAGGTGAATATATTTTTTATTATTTCAGTCTCCACTTTTAAAAATATCCCTTTTTTGCAGAGTATGGTCCCGAGTCAACAAAATTGAAAAATAATTGGCCAGCAATCTCATAATATTGCCTAGAATGCTGATACCAAATTTCAAGATGGTACCACACTGTTTCTGTACATTTCCGAAAAGGCATGTTGGACCCTTTTTGCCCAATACTCGAGACTGTGTTGACAAAATCGAATAACTTTGGCAAGTCCTTCCTGGTGCCAGATTTCAAACTGGAAGCACTTCGGGAACATGGTCTATTGAGAAAAGCAGAAAATCGTCACCTCCACCGCTGCCGCTAATGTTTGGCGGGCTAAAAATGAGATGTATGTAAATAAGCCCATATTTTAAAAAATGAATTTTCTGAGTGGGCATAGAAGTCATGGAAGAAAACATTGTGAATTCATCCAAAAACGTGAAAACCACAATATATTCTGACTTTACTGTATGTAGCCATTTAATTTGAATTTGAAAATAATATAGCAATTATTATGAAAAGATTCAAGCTTGTTTGCATTTCTATTCACAAGAATTCAAATAAATCCCCCCCCCCCCCCCCATGTACAAATATGTTATAGTTTGTCAAATATTGTTTGTTGAAAAGTTTTTTTTTAGTTTCAAGTAGTTTCAAGTATATAATAATTGGTTAGCACTTAGCATATAACTTTTAACGTACTATGTGACAGTGACCAGATAAGGAGCCACCTCCAAAATTCGTTTCGAAAAGCAGATATTTTAGCAGCTTTAAAATAGTCAAAATCAATAAATTTGAGAAAAATTAATCTATAATGAAGAATGTTAAGTCAATGAGCTTGCAATTGATTGGTGTCTTCGGAAAGATGAAACCAATCAATTACAAGATCATTGATTCAGCACACTTCCGCTAGAAATGAATTTTAAAGATGGTCCCTAATGCTATAATTATACTGATTCAATAATACAAACCGAAAAAATGTAAATGTTTGCTGATATTAATAAGAGAAATTTTCTTCTGAACAAATAAATTAATTATCAGTTTTAGCCTGGTTTAGCTAATAAACAAATAATCAATAGTCATTTATAGCAAGTTAGTAAGCAAATACACAATTAGTTGATAAGGGACCATCTCCAAAATTCGGGCGTTGAATCAATGATCTTGCAACTGATTGGTTTCTTCGTCCCGAAGAAACCAATCTATTGCAAGCTCATTGACTTAACACTCTTCAAGTTAGTTGAGAAGTTGGTTGACCAAAATACACTCGTCACTCAAATAGGTGAAGCCAGTATGTATATAAACATACAGTTGACAGTGAAGAAAAAACATTACACTTTTATAAATAAATTACAGTTAGAATTATGATAATATTTGTAGTTTATTTTTGCACTAAAAGTACAAACTTCAAACTGTTATATGAGACAATATTGTGCTTAATAAAGTACAAATCATACATATACGTGTGAATATAACAAGTTTTGACACGCCTTATTGTCATATCACTATGTTAAAAATAAGAGGATCACAGGGAGGATAAATGTTTTAGTATAGCTTTCCTAATTCAAATATTGACCATGTAACACGACATTAAATATTTGAATGTATACATGTAAATATAATAAGTTTTAACACATCCTGTTGTCATAGCACTATTCTAAAAATAAGAGGATCACAGGGAGGAGAAATGTTTTAGTATAGCTTTCCCAAGTCAAGTATTGACTATAAATATTTGAATGTATTAGTGTTCCACTAGAAAACTTGTTTGATTGATATTGAAAATAATCCTGTAAAATAAAGATTTTTCTGGCAATACAGTAAAACTAAAAATCCTAATTTCATTTTCAAGGTATTCTTCCTCACAAAGTGTATGGTGATTTTAATACAGTGGTCAAAGTGAGAACAAATAATCACTGTGAAGGAAGCTTCAACATTATAACTAGCATACTTTAATGTTTTGTAATGATTGTTGGTAAGAAGAAATAATGTAATTATATGATAAAAAACAAGTGTATTTAATCTATCATAATACACTTTATTCTTAATATATTTATAAGTGGGTGGAACTAAATAGTGCAGTTAATAGTGTTTAAAAGCTTAATGGGTGCTATGGGGGAGTGTCTCATTATAACGGTCATATCATAACATCTTGGAATATTGACTTCTGTCAACAATACTGTATTTCTTTAAGTAATGGGTTTTTTATATTTAAAAATTTTTTATAAGTGAGGAATATTTAATTTGAGGAGTTTATTTTGGCACTGACTTATGTTACATAATATCTCCAAAATCAACATCAATAAATTTAAGAAAAATATATACAATGAAGAGTGTTAAGTCAACAAGCTTGCAATTGATTGGTTTCTTCGGTACAAAGAAACCAATCAATTGCAAGATTGCTGATTCAAAATCAAATGTTCAAAATGCCAAATCTTAATTCCAATAACAAAGTAATGCCGCAACAAAAACAATATAATCATGAAAACTCAAAAAATTAAACTTAGATTCGCTTCAACCTTCCGAATTATTGGTTGACCAGGATGATAAAGAAGAAAAAGATATTGAAATTGAGTAATTCTTTATATTTCTTTATTAATGTATGGTAAAACCTCTAATAATTATAGTCCGTTGTCAAAACAAAAGAAATTACCCAATTTTATTGTTATTATTCTATTATACATCAAAAATTGGCAACAATCTGATGTTTTAAACAACTCTCTTCAAAAGTAACTTTGCAAAGATTACATGTGAAAAGTTTTTGAAGAAAAAGAAGGTCTTAACATGAATAAGATGTCTGACAGCAAGTTAAGGTTGAGATTTTGACATATCATAGACTAAGCTATTTTGAAGTTCAAAACGGACTTTTGAGAGCAAATGACACATCAAAAATGAAAACTCTGAGATTCTGTCACACGTAATGATCTGAGTAGCACCTCTACTTGTAATTGCTTACATTTTAATTTGATCTAAAATAAATAAAAGTCCATATAATCTTAATATTAGAAGAAAAAAACTGCATGAGCTAGTGTGTAGAAAGTCACTACCTTTCAACAAATATATCTTGCAAGAGCTATCGCCTCCAAAAGCTCAATGATCGAGCTTGTCATCCATCCACTGGGACACTCAAACCGAAAGTGGCTATAAATGATTCCGGTGGTATAGAAAAAGGCATTCTCAAGAAATATTGCGGCTGAAAGAGAATATTTTTTTCAGTCTTTACTTAAGTTAGCTAGAATGAATATGTTTCTGCTTGTTTTACAAGGTGTAAATTACAGTATACATATCTTTTCAACCAAAAATAGTATTCTCTGGTTGATGTGGTAGTGTTCCGGAATATCCAGAACAAGACTAGGAAGTGGAATAAACTTTCGCCCAGATCATTAAAGTCGTAAAGAATGTAATATTAATGAAACTTCGCTATTAAAGAGTAAAAATTTGTTGGAATAATACTCTCTTTGAATTAGCTTAATAATCGTATATACCTGTAACTCAAAATTTAATGGCAAGATGGTGCTACTGTGAGTCCTCTACCCTTTGAAACTTAATTGAATCTTGCATCCACTCAGTGGGCAAAAACCTGTTCAATGTCACCAGTAAAAGTGCTGATGTTAAAAATGTTTTTTCCCATTGGTATATGAAGATATCTGGTAAATTTATAAACTTATAAAGAACCGAAAATCTTTTACCACAAAAGGAAAAATGTTTGAATGCAAAGTATACAATCTACATGATTCACAATATATAAATTTCTTTATTTCGAAAGGCTTTAATTTTGTGGTTGGCTCACAAACTTTTTCGTTAAACTATTTATATATAAGAGATTTATTTTGATATTCGTGTTCGTAATGCAAATTGTTTATAAATATTGGTTAATTTTTTTTATACTCAGTGATTGAAATAAAAGCAAATGATCACTGCCAATCCCTCCTCCACCATGATTATTTGCTCTTATTTCAAATACTGTTCATCACGTCATAGACTTGTTATAAATCTTCAGGTACACCATATTATTTCAAAATAAACCATGGCAATTAAAACCTCTATTAAAAGCTAATTAACATGATTGTCATTAGGGAAATATACATTTAAAGTATACTGTATAGGTTAAATATTTATGTTTTGGTCAGAGATCATTAGGTTTACAAGGAGAACAAATAATCACTGTGGAGGAGTTGCTCTATGTCAATGTTGTATGATAAAAAAAAATCATATCTTTCCATACCAGGCAACTTACATAGAACCATTGCCTTTGAAATTAATTGACAATTTCAAGTTTGTTGATTACCAACAATTTCCACAGGATGCAATCAAGTCAGCAAAAACTTGCTCAAAGTAAACAGTAAAGACATTAGAATAATGTTGAAAACGTTGTTCTAGTGCCTTTACTGCAAAACAATATTTGGAATATTTGGAATATTTTTCTTTGTTATAAAAAAATTGTCAATTGTTGACAGGATTCTTCTTGTCCAAATGCGTTTGATGAGTCAACACATTGTTTTTGTTTTTATTTTAAAAGGGATTTATTTTATGTAAACAAAAGTTAAATAAAAAAAGATATTAAAAGAAAGTTTTTCTTGCAATATACTTTATTGCAGTGTACAAAAGTTATTTTTGAAGTCCACAGTAAAGACGCTAGAACAACGTCTTCTTCTAAAGAATTGTTTTTTGCCCAAATAAGTAAATTTCATTAGATTTACATGTGTTTTAGAGGTTAACATCTCTTATCATTTGCAAATTTCAGCTCTGTGTTACTTATTTTTTGATCTAACTTAAGTATATACTGTTTCTTATAAAACAACATGTAAAAGCAATGAGTCAATGATCTTACAATAAATTCATACAAATGAAACCAATCCATTGCAGAACAACAACACCCTGCAGTTTATTCATTGTTGAATTTGCAATGTTGTTTTAGCGTCTTTACTGCTGACTTTGAACAAGTTTTTGTCTACTGGCTACTGTAGTCCTAAACATTCTTTTTACTCAAAACTAAATTGACCCGTTTCAACCCATGATCAGAGGTTCATGAATATTTTGATATAATGGCCAAAATAATCATCAAATAATCACTGTGGATGAGTGATTTTTAAGCATGCTCGAAACTATCTCTTTGCATGAAACTTGGCACATGATAACTCCCATACAATAGGAACATTTCTGCATAATTATTTTTTTGCTGACATCATTGTTGTATGACGTATTCCACAGTGATTACTATTATTTTAGGCACTAAGCAAACATTTATACAGACTTCTGAACTCATGTCGGCATTCCCCTGTGGAGGAGCATCTTTGGAGACTAATTTGCAGTCTGTTTGTTGCAAATTAGCCTCCAAAGATCCTCCTCCACAGGGGAATGCCATTGTGAATTCAGAGGCCTGTTTATATATATATTTTTGTGATGAAATTGTAATACATCCCATACGTAGATGCCCTTACTTAAGGACAAAATACAATTGCATACAATGCCAAGTTAGTAGACAATGTTCTATCCAATGTTACTGTAAGCTATGTTCTGTTTTAATTTTGAACCTAGAAAGTTATAGTTGCATTTTATATTTATATTGTTCTGGCTCACTTCAACAAAAAAACAAAACAAAACACTCCTCCACAGATGATATCTGACCATTATCTTGAGGCTTGTAAACATCCAAATATAGTGTATTCAGAGTTCTTTCTTCATTATTTATGAAAAATTATATCATATTATGAGTAATGAGTTTTGCAGTGGGCAAAAAGTCAGCAGTAAAGATGCAAGAACAACGTCAAAGATGTTGTACCTGTGTCTTTACCGCAGGCTTTGAACATGTTATTGCTCGCTGAGATTCTGCTTTAATCTAATTGTACACATAATAAGAAGAAAAAGTCGGCCATTGCATTAATTAGAGTATAGATACTTTTTTTCATAAAATTAATGCTGTTGTTTAGTATATAACGTTAATTTCCTATACATATTTTAGAAGTTAACATGACATCTTTAATATATATATAACAAGGTAAATGTAAATGTACGAGAAAAGCTACAGTATATCAGAGATTATATAGGAGATTAAGAGTAACCTAGGATAGCAGATACAGATAGTAAAAATTAATTTATATACCTTGAGTTTTCAAAGCAAATAAATACAACTGTTTTCTGAAAAAAAATCATTTCACCAATTAATGACATTAACATGACATTTATGACATTAAGTTTGTGTACTGTACAGAAAAAATAATCTACAAATCACAGGATTCGCACTCTAAAATCTTGGTGTGTGTACACAATGCTATGATGTATAACATTTATATAATTCATATCCACTATGGACACTATGGAGAGTGACTTTTGAACATTGCTTTAGGCTAGGCAACCATAATATGAACTATATTTTGGTGAAAAAGTATGACAAATTATGCTTTTTATCCACAACAGATATCATAATATGTCCAAAAGTCATGGCCAATTTAACACACTATTAATTTTTCTTTAAAAACATAATATGATGCCTTACTTACACAACAACATAAATTAAAATAGGTTTTAAAAAGGTACTGACAACGCAACATATTTTTCTAAGTCAAGAAGACACTTGTGCACTCATGAAGCAGCTCAGTTAACGATGGACTGACAGGAATATTTTTTTTCTATACGCATACTATTTGTAAGCATATTCAGCACCGGATCTATACACATGTTTTTGTACCAGTTACTTATGTTTAAATTTAGGAAGTAAATTTAATCGAGTTTCGTAGCATAGCAGAGAAAACAAGCTTTTTCAACTGGATGTCTGGGACGTACCCCTCCCCCTAGTGTGGTTTGGATTTTGGAAACTGTTATATCCCCATTAACTTTGTGATATATATTTAGCCACCTCTATCGGCGATCGGATAGATCATCTCTCTTTGCGAAGTGTCCAGGCATTAGCATTGAGAGTGGGT
>JAULBZ010000737.1:0-24880 GCA_032360805.1 Neoturris breviconis
CCCACCGGAGATGATTTGAAATGGTATAATACACTGCTTCTTTACTTCCCAATCCAACCTCGAAGAGTGGCTCTTCCGTGTTTCGAAAAGGCAAAAAGTCCCCTGGGAACGAGGTTGTTCTCAATCAAGATAAATTCAAGTCAAGTCTAACATTTTGAGAAGAATTTAAATATGAAAAAAAAAATTGGCCAAAAATGAAGTCATTGCTTACGAAATATGACGTCATGGGCTAAAAAACAATAAAAATCCAGAAAAGCAATCGGGGCTGGATGGTTGTTATCTGTCAAACATTTCTACTTCGGTATTTTAAAAGTTAATTGGAAGGTTTATCATTTTCAGCCATCGGATACGTTAAAATAAACTTCTAATTATGCTAATTCAGCAAAATTTGTACATTTTTATAGATTTTATGACGTCATAATGATGCTTTTCTTCGTTAAGAGACCCCCGTCAAGAACATCTATCTATCCACGAAGATTAAATTTTAGAAATCAGAAAGCAACACAATGAAACGACAGAGAATTTTTAACTCTCCTGTCATCGATCCAAGGGAAACGCTATGAGCTTTTTTAACACAACGCGTGGGCAGATTCCCTGCCGAGAACTATTGAACGGCTTGTGGTCAACCTCGTTCCCAGGGCTTCTTCTCTCTACGTTTAAATCGGAAAAAAAGGAGCTCTTCCGTGTTTCAAAAAGGCAAGAAGCCCTGGGAACGAGGTTGGCTTGTGGTAACTTTTAAAATTAGCTATCAACTGGAGATATTATTTTATGCTGACGTCAACACTCTTATATCACTCATCGTATAATAGTGTATGATTTATTCAAAATATGGTAAGTATATCATTCGAAATCACGTTGTGTTACTAAATTCAGTAAAATACGTTTCATTAACGTCCTTCACAACATCGTTCCCATGACTTCTTGTCTTTTTGAAATTGAAGAGCTATCCTATTTTGAAAAGGCAAGAAGCACTGGAAACTACAATCTCCTACAAAAATGTATGAGAAAAAGTAAAATTTGAGCAAAAATATGAAATTTCAACTAAGACAGAAAACCTCAAAATCTGAATAGCAAGTCAAACAGCACGGACATTCGAATTTGTTCCAAGATCCTGGGTACTAGGTTGCTAAAAACAATAAAATTTGTCGGGTTTGCAAAAAGACCTAAGATCCTATAAGACTTAGAAGTTTAAGAGCAAACTCAACGAATTCTGTTGTTCTGAGTACTAGACTGGGGCCTAGTACCCAGATTTTGTGGAACAAAATTGAATAATCATGCCATTCGTCATTGAAAATTATAGGATTTTCTCTAAGTCGAAATTTCGACTTTTTGCAAAGATTTCACTCTGTCTACAGTATTTTTGTTCAACATTGTAGAGACATTTTACAATTTCATAATTTAGAAAGAATTGTTTAAGCTTTAATGATAAAAGCGTGATTTAGCGAATTTTTAGATTTTCTTATGAAACGTGGGACAGAACCAAAATTTCTACATTTTTAGACATTTTATCATTTTTTATATATAAAAAGTGTAATATAGAGACGGGGGTGTAGAACCAAAATATCTACATTTTTTTAAAAGCGTGATTTTTTGAAAATGCGGGATTGAACCAAAATTGGGACATTTCTTCATTAGCTATATAAAAAAAGTACGATTTAGGGACTTTTAGAGTTTCTTATGACAACATGGAATAGAACCAAAGTAATTTTGAAACATTTTATATTTTTTTATATTATGAAAAAACGTGATTTAGAGATGTTAATTTAGAGCGCTCTTCCGTGTTCAAAAAGGCAAGAAGCCCTGGGAACGAGGTTGAATGTTAACTTCTGATATACTTACAAGCAAATCAGCAAGATGGTCTGTTGTTCTCTTTGTGGTATTTCTCCATTCCTATAGAAGAATAGAAAATCATTATATAGACTATAGTCCATGTTTTACATCAAAATCGCTAACCTTGAGACTAAGAGAATAAAATACATTGTATACGCAAAAACATGTTCAAAGTCCGCAGTAAAGAGGCTAAAATAACGTCAAATTGTGGAGGAGTAATTTTTTACTATGCTCAAAAATCCCAACCTCGATCCCAGCGCTTCTTTTCATATAGCGTTAAACGTCAAGAGAGAAGAAGCCCTGGGAACGAGGTTGCAAAAATCCTTCATTCGCAGTGAATAGTCTTATTTCGATCACTGGGTTGAAAGGGCTCTGAAGGTATAATTTACCTTATACGTGATTTTAAAAGCAAAAAGAAAAAGTTGTACTGTCCAACCAACCTCGTTCCCAGGGCTTCTTGCCTTTTCGAAACACGGAAGAGCGGCAAAGAAAGCCGTGGCCTATGCCGGTCGATTCTGCAAACTGATTGGCTCTGATATTTTAATATTTTCGAGGGCCGTTTTTAAAATATTCCGCGAGTTAACGAGTAAGCCATAAACAAAATTGTAAACTTAAGAAAATGGGACCAAGTTTCATAACATTGAGTGTTTATATATATTGTACACCTCTCAATAACGGATGCTTCTCTACCAGCATTTACCTCCTTATAGTTGATACGATACCAACCTCTTCTCTCTTGATGTCTAAATTTGTGAGAACGGGAGAGTTAAGGTCAGTTAAAAACAGAGAAGAAACGCTGGGATCGAGGTTGGATGGGGTACCAATTGTATCCACTGTATAGAGATTGAACTGTACATATATTAAGTAACAATAATCTGCTAACTTTTTGAGGCTCTCTACTTTCCATATTAGTTTCCTCAACCAAAGTCCATTGGCCGGGTAAAGCTTCCTGATTACAGGTGCTGTCATTCCCCAATACAGTGGGCGCACCAATTTGCATGATTTGTGCTCGTGTTGGACGTCGTAGCATAGCAAGATCATAGTTTAAAACAACAGCAGGTCTCATTGCAACACGTGGTTGATTAGAACGATTTGAGTTTTCAAGAAACTTTGCGTTCTTCATGATTGTAACGTTCAGAGTGATAATTAGAAGAGAAAGAATTTGAATTTGACGTCACATTTATACCAAGATAATTCCGCACCCAGGGTTGTTTCATATGGCGTCACTTTTAAAGAAATATTATTCTATACCCAAGGCTGTTTCGTTTTGTTCAGAGCGATACTTAGAAGAGCAGATATTGATTCTGATGTCACTTTTATATCGAAATAATTCCACACCCAGGTCTGTTTCTTATGACTTCACCTTTATAACAAGATGTTTCGTTTTACTTATTCAGAGTGATACTTAGAAATCGAATCTGACGTCACATTTAGCGAGATTATTCCATACCCAGGGCTATTTCCTTTTGTTAAATTCACGTAATAGTTATGTTTTCTTGTCTCCTTGATTTGATAACAATTTCAGAAAAACGAAATATCCAGCTTGGTTATTGAAGATACATAACCACATATTTTTGGTTAAAATTTCAAGTCCACAATACATATCCAGAAAATTTCAGAATCTAAATATGTCAAGAAGTGGCAAAATATTGACAAAATAAGCAATCATTTCCTCTAAAAACAGAAAATGTTTGGCCAAAAAGATGGCTGTTACCACGTCCATGCTGTTACATAGCGAGCATAGAAAATACGTAATTTACTACAACTTCAATCAATTATGAACTTTCATCTAGACTATGGAAGGAAAAGTTTGAGAAAAAGAATCTGAGGTTATTTCGTACCTTTAAGGTTAATAGTTCCATGCGAAAGCCAAAAGAAGACATTCCATTGGTAGAAACTGACATCACACGCCGTGTGATATAAATATGTACCAATGGAATGCCTTCTTTTGGTTTATATTCATTTATTTCATACCATTTTACGGCATGGCAATGAAAGAGCGGCTCTCCGTATCTTGAAATAGCAAAAATATATATAATATGAATTTTGCAGATTCATTTAAATATATATCCTAAAGAACTAGAGCTGAAAGTGGAATATCAAAGGTAATCATGCCACTTTTCTTGATTTTGATATCACCATAAAAGACTTTTTGCATTTTCGAAATATGGAGAGCCGCTCTCCGTTACTTTGAAAAAGCAAGAAGAAGCTCTAAGAACGAGGTTGGATTAAGTAGAATTTCATGATATTTTTATACATCTATTATGACGCCGACCACTAATCTTTTAAGAACAAACACCAACCTTGTTCCCAGGGCTTCTCGCATTTCCGAAACAAGGAAGAAAAGCGGAAAAGGAAACGAGGTTGAATAAACACAAAATTCTATTTATGGTAACTCGTTCAAAGACTCCACCTTCCAGGTGAATAGGTCGAGGTCGAGTTGACCTGGGTTGGCCAAATATAATAAAATAGAAAACGTTTTTCGTGTATGAATAGATTTTTTATTTTTTTTTACAAAATGGCTTATAAATGCTAAATGTCTCGTTCTCAGGCGCCCTTACATCTTTATGATGTAAAGAAAGCCTGAGAACGAGATTGATAAATTAAGGATAACATGAGATCAAAATATTCGCATAGGAAAGTATAACACTGTGGAGGAGTGATTTGTTCGCACGAATTCTTATTGAAGCCATTACATTGGATAAAAGTGACGTCATCAGGTGAAAGGAAATGTTGTAGCTTGATTTATAACGTACTTCATATTAGTTACGGGAATTTGACGACGCTGGAAATACTCTCTTCCGACCCTTTCGTGCTATTTTTACATGCTTTGGTATATTTTAATGTTTTTTTAAAGAATAGAATTTTCACAGAGTAAAATAATTATGGGATATGGATCAGAGTTCCTTCGTATGCAGACAACGAAGAGTGGTCGATATAACACTGTGGACACTGTGGAGGAGTGATTATTGAGCTACCCTTAAAAATCTCTCTAACACAGTGATTATTTACTCTTATTCCGACCACTGATATATATACAATCCATATACCGAGAAAGACGGATCATTACTAGGTAGCCAAAACGTTATGATCCAGTGCAGACAACAAGTTTTCTTCATTGAGGAAAATTAAGTGCTTGGGGAAATCCATCAGCATTGTACATTCAAAAATTCCCCAGGCATTAACACCCCAGTTGAGTCATATATTAAAATTCAAACTATCTAATAGAATATTATCTACGGAGGAGAGCAACTTCGTTGGCTAATACTCTTCTTCGCAGATAATACCCACGTTTACTTCGAATCATATATATTTAATAAAAAACAGCAGCCATAGGTCAAGATTTTTCGTGTTTTTGTTTGTTTATTTGGCTCTATCCGCTAAATAAGACTTATTAAGCCGTAAAATATAATTTCTGCGGAATATACATATCTTTAAAAACATTTTAACTAATAAATTTAAAACGAAACTAGTTTTACAATATAAATATGTCAACCATGAATTTAATCCCGCGAAGTTGTTCCGTGGAGATCTGGGACGAAATTTTCTTCCAGCGAAAATCCCTACCAGCGTATTCACACAGTATTTGTGAAGGGTGAACCACGAAAATAACTAAGACATTCACCTGTGGTGGAGTTTTTAAGTATAGTTTTCAGCTGAAAAATATAACAAAACACTCCTCCATAGGTGATATCCAACAGTTGTTTTTAAGGCTTGCTTTAACCATGGTAGTCGAATACGACAATCATATGCAAGACACTCTCCTTCACAGATACGCAGCGGTCGAAATAAGAATATATAATCACTGTGGATGAGAGATTTTTGAGCATAGTTTCATATCACTCCTCCACAGTGATTATTTGCTCTTATTTTAACCGTTGGATATTGAACGTAATCTGTAAACAAGGTAAATATGATTATACTGTATTCGCCACAAATAAGTCCTGTATATAAGCTGAAAACTATACTAAAAAAACACTCCTCCACAAGTCATGTTCTTTCATAAAAAGCTATGGAAATCGAATATTATTTACGAAGCCATAAACCTAACCCAGTGTCTCAAAATATGTTCAAAGTCCGAAATAAAGATGCTAGAACAATGTTTTCAACGTTGTTCTGGCGTCTTTACTGCGAACTTTTTGTCCACTGGGAAGAAACAAACAGCAAATTCTTCTGAAATCGGATAAATGTGGTTAAAACTTGCAACGAAAAGTGTTATAACCCAGTGGTAAATAACTTGCCGTACGGGGTTGTTCTAGCGTCTTTACTGCTGACTTTAAACAAGTTTTTGCCCGCTATGAATAATTAATAACAACAAGATAATTGACTCCAGTAGTCGTAATAGGAGTAAATGATCACTGTGGAGGAAAAAATTCTGTGCGTTGCTTCAGGCTACAACGCCTGAAGCTATGCTCAAAAATCCCTTCTCCACAGTGATTATTTACACTTATTACGACCACTGGACTCAGAAGTCTTGCTTGTGAAGCTTAACTTCAAAACGATTCCTAATTTTCAAACTTATTTCTACGAGCCTTCTTTCGACTTTCGCGGCGATATTTTTGTCTCGTATGAACCAACCCTTAATGTTTAGAAATTACAGGAACACAGCAACCACAAAGCATGGACAAAATTTCAAGCCTGAATATAACTTCAAGACATCATCTGTGGAGGAGTGTTTTTTTAGTACAGACTTGAAAACTATAGGCTTGCTAATAACTTGCTCCGTAATCTTTCGCCTAGTGTAAGTCCACCCTAATGAATCGAAGGCGTTTGACCATGAATATTCCACCAGGGTGTAATCTATAGTCTTTGTTTCGCTTCTAACATTTCTATAACAATATCTGACAAATTCGATTCATTTGACTCGTTTATCTTCATCGTATATAAAAACTCGATTACTTGATTAACCATATACTTCAATTGAGGTAATATTAGGACGAGCTTTGCAAACTTTTGTGGATTGCCACGATGACGATTCGTTGTATAATACTGCAAGGCTGACGTATAGGTTGTAATCAAGTCGTTCACTTTATCTGCTCCCAACAAACTGCTTGATTCTAGAAGAACACAAAAAGAGATTAAGAAAAAGAGATTAAGCAAAAACCTGTTCAAAGTCCGCAGTAAAGACGCTAGAACAACATTGAAAACGTTGTTCTAGCGTCTTTACTGTGGACTTTAAACAAGTTTTTGCCCACTGGGACAGGGTGTTATATATTGCAATTGATTGGTTTCATGGCATTTGTTCGGTCCGGGAGAGATTTTTCTGAAAATATTCTAAAAAATCTTTTCTCCACAGTGATAACCGGTTGTAATTTTAACCTTGCTTCTTCGATCTAATCATTTGGATTGATTCAATGCGCAGCCTTGTAGTTGGCATGCGATGTATAAGTGTGAAAGAGTAAGATCTTTTCGGACGTTTGTTTAGACGTTACGTAGTGGCAGGGATAGACCAATGAGAATGAATTATTTTCATCTTACGAATTACGGTTTTTAATTTTTTTCTTCGAGATCAAGTTTCGAGGTAAATTTTAGGATAAAGAACTAAAACAGCAAAACCTCAAAGTAACAGCTGGAGTGTTATTGTTTTCAGCTGCAAAACTAAAGCCATACCAAAACACACTCCTCCACAGGTGATATCCAACAGAAATTTTCAGACTTAAAACATGGCACAAAAAATAAACACAAAGAGAACATAGATATCAACAGAACTCACCAGCATTCGTTAAACTAATAGCTTTCAAACAAGAAATTTCCTCTTCGTCAATATGATATCTTTTAGTACGTGAAGCCAAGGATAAAATGTTAATATAAATGTTTTCAAAGCCCAATTCTATGGCCTGTTCATACTTTATTGAAAAGAACTTTGTTAAGCTAATAGAATCATCCACATGCGATGAATGATATATCCAGTTTAAAACTAATAAATCCACCCATGCTGCTTGCAGTAATATAGCTTGATCACTAATCACTAGACTACAATAACCAGGTAATTGTTTCGCCCAGTCTATTATATGAACCAACTGTTGATCGACTGTACGACAGAAGCTTTCTCTTATAGTTCTAGCTCCTTCTATTAGATCTGGTTTAATATATAATTCGGAATGTAATGCGTTCAAATTTCGGATCATATTTTCCATTTCCATTTCTTGTGGGCTAAGTGAGCTTTCGACGCAGTTTTCAGAATCTCCGTCGGATTTTTTCTGACGAGATTTGGAAGTTTTTTCTTTGTCTGGTCTCGGTCTTTTAATTTTATTTCCTAAAACTAAAATTAACATAATGCCTAGTGGGTAAAAACTTGTTCAAAATCCCGCCGAAAGACGCTAGAACAACGGTGAACGGCGTTGTTTTAACGTCTTTAGTGCGGACTATGAACAAGTTCTTGCCCACTGGGGCCATGTTGTGATCTGTAGCTTGTTTCAAGAGAGGAAAAAAATAAAATAAAAAACAGTGAGTAATAATTTGCATGAACAGTGTTCGAAATAAGAGTAAATAATCACCGTGGAGGAGGGGTTTCGGAGCATAGCTTCAAACTTTGTAACCCGATGCTGTGCTCAAATATCCCTCCTCCACTGTGAGTATTTACTGTTTTGGTCCACTGACAAACACAATTAGAAGTAGCACTGAAGTTTGAACTGTTATTGTAATATTATTAAGTATGTGTCAAACTAATTAGTAAAAATTAATTTGTATTTTGTAATACGTAAATATACTAACGACTTGACCACCCCATATATGCCTAGTACTGATAAACATTATAACACCTGTATTTATGCCTAATCCTGGAATCAAAATGACTGTTGAAGTGTCGAATATTTAATTTCGTGAATTGAAAAAAAAACAAAAAACTTCGAAAAGATTTAATTTTGTTAATGAAGAAAATTTCAGATTTTCACAAAATTTTTTCATGTGTATTTAATTTCGCAAATTCAACAAAGGGCAGAGTAAAAAAAAATAATAGTAATATGCCAAATGCTTACTTTGTTCCAGGATACGATAATTTTGCCAGGAAACTAATTTCTTAAATTGCCAAAATAAATTTTATTTCTAACATTTAATTTCGCTTATTTTCTTCTAAATTTTAAAAGGAAGTTTTTTTTGTTTTTTTTTAAATGACTAGCTCTGAGTACAATGCAATACCAGGGTCAATAACAACAAATTCAAGCCTATGTATAAACGTCGGACATCATCAATGGAGGAGCGTTATTTGAGCATAGACTTCAGCTGCAAAGCTGAAAACTTTACTCAAAAACACTTCCCCACAGGTACATGCAAACTTACATTCTTTAGACATTCCGACATCATTGCACTTCTTTAGACGACACGCTTGACAACATTTCCGACTCAATTTATCAATAGTACAATTACTGGAAGCCGGACATTTATAATTCAGTTCTTTCGATTGTAAACTTCTTTTAAAAAATGCTTTACAACCTTCACAAGCCGGTACACCATAATGATAACCGGACGCTCGATCTGTACATACTACACACAAGAATGCTATGTCATGTTTAGATGATTGTAATCGACTTTGTAATCCGGCACGAGGTTGTTTGGTTTGTACCGGTGGTTTTTCTTGTTTGATTTCTTGTTTTATATCTTCCATGATGACGTCATCGTCTTCAATTTTAGGCTTGGCTGGATTCATTTTATTTATTATTATTCTAAATTTAGATCAGTTTATATTATTTCACACTCACCCAAATATAGTGCCAGCATCTGCACAAACAAAGTGACATCTTCGTTTAACCATGGTGCGACGAGCAATGCTCTTATGGCGATTTCCACTAGGCGAAAATAGACTGCGAAAGCCAAAAGAAGACATTCTATTTAAAGAAATTGACTACCAATGGAATGTTTTCTATTGGCTTTCGCGGTGAATTTTTACCGTAACGGAAATCAATCAGTACAGCAGAGAAGCGATACTTGAGCATAGCTTACAACCATATCCAGTGGGCAAAAACTTGTTCAAAGTCCGCTGTAAAGACGCTACAACGTTTTTAACTTGTTCTATCTAGCGTCTTCACCGCGGACATAGAGCAAGTGTTTGCCCCAAAATTCTCCACAGTGATTACTTGTTTTTTGTTTGAGTCAGAGGATAACATCAGTGTTCGAAATAAGAGCAAATAATCACTGCGGAGAAGGGATTTTTAAACATTGCTTAAGGCTTTCTAGTTCGAAGCAATGCTCAAAAATCACTCCTTCACAGTTTGAAACTTCAACAGTGGTCGAAATAAAAGTAAATAATATCTCTTGAAAAGAAATGTTTGAGAAAAACCTGCTTCGAAGCCTGAAGCTATGGCCAAAAATCTCTCCTCCAAAATGATTATTGGCTCTTATTGCAACCACTGTTCAAACTAACTGTTAAAAACCGAATTATTACTCCATCCCAACTGCCAAAAACTGTTCAAAGTCAGAAAAATAACGTTAGAACAACGTTCTTTGAATGTTGTTTTAACGTTATTTTGCTGACTTTGAACAGGTTTTTGCCGGTTGGGACGAAAACGAGTTAAGAAATGTTCCAAAATATAATCAGAATCTTTACAAGCATGAATCATCAATCAATACAGTAGGACGTCATTGTGTCGAGTAAACGTCCCATATAGCTACAATAGGTGTTTGAAGCAAACGCATTAACAACAACGAAGGTGGGTATAATATCAACGGGTTTTGACTGGCTTCTTAATTACGACGAGCCAATCAATTACATGTCCTTTGATATAATAAGCAGCACATACTAAATATGATCTCTTGGTAACACATGACATAATCCATCTACCCCGCTTGTAACTATATCTATATTTATATAATCTTGCATCAAAAAACACTCCTCCCCAGTGACGATTCTTACTTATTTTAAGCACTCAAAAACAACCGCTGGTCAGATTACCAAAGGAAAAGGTGGGAACAGAAAAGGAAAACAGGCGTCCTTATAAAAACTTAAAATATACCTGAAAAAACATCAAACTGTGTTTAGCAGTAAAATAAGATACTTACCAAAAGGTTAAATCATTGTCCAAGGTCACAAATTCGAAAAAAATCTGAATAGTATCTGCATAGGAGGGTGTTCATTCAAAGACGAAGAAATTGATTAATTCCTTTTGAAGAAAAAGCCAATAAATAACAAAATAATGGATTTTGTACTCTTTTCCCCAGAAATTATAGATAAACAGCTTCTTTTCTCTACAAATAACCATTTATTTTTCATTTTAAGGAATGTCATAGAAGCCAGGCGCGGTTATTCATTCGTTTGTTAAAAAATATCTTTCGAATGTTACTTCCGCTAGATGACTATCTGTAAACGTGACTTGTTTTCTTGTCTTTAATGATATGCCTTTATATATGACATCCATATGACCTCGCAGTAAGGAGGAGAGATTTTTGAGCGTAGCTTCAGGCTCTATACCTAAAAGCAATGCTCAAAAACCACTCCACCACAGTGACAGTTTCCTCTTATTTCAACCACTGTATGTTTATTTGCTTTTAAGGTTGATTTTCACGAGGGGAAAAATTTGAAGCGAAAGCCAAAAGAAGACATTCCATTGGTAGAAATCGATGTCACACATGGTAAATGATGTGACATCATTTCTACCAAAGGAATGTCGTCTTTCGGCATTCGCCACGAATTTTTCAATTCGTGGAAATTAACTTTTATTTTGACATCTGAATATCTTCCACTTCTTCCCAGCTAACAAATACCTGTTCAAAGTTATCAATATAACGTTGTTCTAACGTTATTTTGCTGACTTTAAATAGGTTTTTGCCGGCTGTGTTCTTTTTTTAATATTTACATAAATAAAAAAATGACAACAATATTTAAAAGTAGACACTAGACTTTTTAAATTCGACATATAAACACCATAGAGTTGATGCAAATACACATATATCAATGTATATATCAATCAATATATCAGTAAAGCATAATACACCATAGTAACAATATAAAATCATTTTTTCTGTATCTTTGATTATGCTAAATCAGACATGCTTTATTATTCATTCATTCGTTAGACACTACAATAAAAATTAAAAATTTATCCTCTACCGAGTAATCCACAACCATGTCTAATGAGCATGCATTATAGCTATGGTGATGTTATCTTAATATGAATATCGGAAGAAGAGTGACGAGACAAAGTTTTATAAACTGATTAGTTTCTTCGTATATCGAGCACAATATCACAGCGTGAAAGCCTACCGAATACGGTCGCGTATTTCTCCAAATTCGGACTGTGTATGGCAATACACAGTCCGAATAAGGAGAAATACGGGACAGAATTTGGTAGGCTTTCACGCTGTGTATAACCCTGGTATAATGAAACTAAATCTTTGCATACACGCATTATAATATAGAAGTGGGTAAAAACTTGTTCAGAGTCCGCAGTAAAGACAGTAGAACAACGTCGTTCGTCGTTGCTCCAGCGTCTTTACTGCAGACTTTAAACAAGTTTTTGCCTACTGAGATTGTTACTTTTTAGCTTTAAATGTCAATATAGTAACCATTAGCATAATTAAAACAAGTCATATGAAAGTATGATTACCGTCTTATCATTTAAAAATAAAGAAACACTAGACAATAGAACATTACAATCCAGGATTGAATTCTAACCTTAGTTACGTAAGTTTGACCAAATTCAGGGGTCGATTTTTCAATCGATTGTTCTGATATTAGGCATATACTAAACCACCTCATAAATTCCTAGTCTTTCCCACGTAAAAATCTGAAAAACGAAAAATATAATATCTTCTGTTTACGAGAGAAAAAAAATTGAAATTTTGAACACTGATTCAAGTTGACAAGTAAAATTTTTTCTAGCAAATGTTTTGGTATGACATGACCCTTTCCCCCGGTTTTTCCAAAATTTTCGGATTTGACCTCATTTTTCTAGCCGATTTTTATAGACAGGATACTGATATTTGAAACTCTGTCAGAGAGCTACCCAGTGGTGGACAGAAACTTATTCAAAGTCCTCAGAAAAGACGCTAGAAAATCGTTGTCCAACGTTATTCTAGCGTCTATACTGCAGATTTTGAACAAGTCTTTGCCCTCACAGAATTAGTCAACAGAAAGTAAAAAGCATTACCCAGCCTTTTTTATTTACTCTTGAAGACAACAAATATATTTTTGAAAAACTTAACAAAATTAAAAAATCTGCTGACGTCATATCAAACATGCTGACATCAGCAAAAAATTAATATCATTTTTGAAAATACCTTGTGCCAATTTTTATTGCTCCCATAATATTTTAGTAGTGTAGTAAAATATCCATGTGTTTTGTAACCTGAAGCTATACTCAAAAACCATTCCTCCACAGTGATTATTAGTCATTATTACTATATTAACTGAGCAGGCATCACAGTTCCGATACTTATATTATAATGGGTAATTAAAATCCTAATAATACTAGGAAACAGGAAGAGGTGTGGATCCTCACACTCTAAATGGAAACAGGTCAAGCTTCTTTAACAATTTTCCATTGTTGGAAGAGAGAGTGAGAACAATAGAAGAGAAATAGTAGGAATAATCAATTATAGGTAGAATTTTACTAGAATTTTTGTTGTTATTGTAATTATAATGTCTGCCTAAAGATAATGATGCAATAGTCATTGCTGATAGTTAAAAGGTTATATGATAAATATTGAGTGAGTTATTAACATCTGTACTTTTTTTACCTTTATAAAGATTTTATGGGCAATTTGAAAGTGGTAGTTTCGAGAAATGACCAATAATAAATAATGAACATCACATGCTATAGCCATAGCTTATAAATTTCTAAAAACGTGTAAATTAGGATTATACTAAATGTGACAAAGTTTCAAGACTTCAGCGCTTACACAAGAAACGTTATTCAAAAAAATATAGCACCCAGGCAGAACCCCCCCCCCAAGCTCAAATAGGGTTAAGGTCAGTAGATTTTGAATTGAAAATATACTTCCAAATTTACTCAACAAAAACTTTTCTACTCAATACCATAGATGTCAGGTCAGTCAGGTTACGCCAAACTAACAATAGCTCCGCCTCAACTGTCAATCGAATAAATTGTGGGCATAAAACTATTTTTAAAACCAAAGTATAATCTAGCACACGGAAATGATTCACATGCATCATAGTTAGTACTATGTATACACTACTTAAGAATGCAATATAGTGCTCCTATTTTGTTATGGCGATATATGTATATAGGCTACTATATGTATATATGGTTCATTATGTACAATAGAGGTATGTATATATTATTTTATTAAAAAACTTCCACTTTTATTTTATTTCCTATTACCTTTTACTACATTTTTATAATCACCTCACATTTTTTTCAAAAATAGAAGAAGGGAGCTTCCTAAAAACAAAATGGAGACTTCTGTTCTTAAAATTTTCTATTTCAATTTTCCAAAAATTGAGGAAGAAGCTTCCTCAAAATACAAAATGGATGCCAAAAATTATGTATGGTTAAAGTCTCATCGAAAATTAAAATATAAAAATATTTCCAAGTCTCCACTTCTCCCCTTATCATCTGGTTATAAATATATGCTTGAACGTGGTCAAATCCTCACAGAAATCTACTCATTCCCAGTAGACGCAATTGAAAATCAAAGGTACAGTACTGAAAGTAACCCGCCAATCCGAGTTGAAGTTATATCTATGTATATTGTTGTATATATCATATAGTATATAATAGCACATAGCATATAGTAAATGTATATAGAGTATTATTATATAATATAGTATATAGTATAGTATATAACATATATAGTATCTGGCATAAATAAATATCTGGCATAAAAGTTATACACCTATATATAGTATACCGTATAATGGTATGTAGCATATAGTATAATATGAAAATATTACTTTTCAAAAAAAAATAGACTTTTTAAAAATAACAAGAAAGACCTCCATCTTGAACATCTGCAGTTTTCTACTAAGGACATATTTTAAAAACAAAAGTTACAAAGATATACCAGGGCCTATGACACATATTTTCAGGGGGAAGGGGGGCTACAGACATTCCAAAATCAAAAAAAGGCAAAATTTGACAATGGTGAAGTGCCTGGTCTTAGGAATTCCGCACGCCCAGTCTCTGCAGAGCAGAGTGCTGGCTGTATATGTATTTGTAATTGCAAAGATCCAAATGTACGATATGATTAAGATAAGATTTTAAACAAATGCTATATTTTTAAAAGGCTTCATGTAAAGAATTTCCTACAGAATTTTAGAGAATTCTGTAGGAAATTCTTTACATGAAGCCTTTTAAAAATATAGCATTTGAATTCTTTGCAATTACAAATATAGAAATAACGAAAACACGAAAACACGAAAACCGTTCCGTATGACAAAATTGAAAGCCAGATGATTGATAGCAGTACTGTTTTAAACATCTGCTCGGGCTTCGCCCTGCAGATGAATGGTATGTTTTAAAACAGACCATTTCTCTGTAATTATTAAAATATGCAAAGATCGGTTGGTTTGTATTATTATGTCAAAACATTAAAAAATATATATCAAGATTGCTTTTTATAGCTTTCAATAATAAAAAAAAGATCTGTTAAAATGTTAAAAATAAAGAAACGTGGAACAATGCAATTAGAAAAATAATTTTTCTTTGATCATTATAAAAACACTTCCTCTGTTTATGGTTTTTAAATTTCTAATACACATTGGGACTAATGTTATAAAACTTTAATATTTATTTCAGAATTGAAGAAGGTAGCCTCCCAAATTCAAAATGGAGATTAAAAAGAGACTAAAGAGAGCATTATTATATTATATATCATTATTTTTTCATGTGAAAAAGGCATTTGTTTTAAATCTCTAACTGAATTTAATAGCCTAGAATTCTAATAAACTTCTACAATAAGTCGCTGATAACGATGAACCTACATAATACCAACAGCCAGTTTAATGCATGTGGAAATGAAATGATTTCATAATGTTTATTTACTTACGCGAGAAGGTTGTCCCCATCAAACATCCTTCTAATGCATCAAATTCACTTTTTACTTTAAAAGAATGAGGCTCTCTATAATATGAGGTTGCCTATTTAAAAGTCTGATGCTAGGGTCATCCTAGAATGAAACTAGACTGAGTAAGTTTAAGAGAAAAATTCTTTATCCAGACTTGACTAATATTCATAAACCATACTCATAAAGTAAATGTTTAGACACTGCTTATTTTTTTACATCATCCTTATATTTTCATTTACTGCATTTTTTAAAAGGACTTGTTTAGTGATGGGGCATAATGTAGTTTATAGTTTGAAGTATCTCTGGTGAAAATTTGGAAGAAAAATATGCAGCCGTTCAGATTTCATGCCCCCCCCCCTCCCATCCAAAAAGAAGACATTCTTTTAGTTGAAATTTACGTCACACGCCAATATTCCATATGTAAGAGGAAGTGTTAGCATAACAATGAAAACAACATGTCTTCAGTTATAATAAATAAAGCTTTGAATAGATGCTTTTGGAGCCACTTGTACAATTCCCATTGAACAAAAACTTGTTCAAAGTCAGCAGTAAAGATGATAAAACAACATCGTTTGACGGGTTGATTATTTTCTTCGTTCCAAAGAAAGCATTCAATTAAGAGATCGTTAAGACCTGTCACAACAGAATTAAAGTCATTACTTTATTTTTATTGAATGATACCTTTTTTGTATTGTTTATACTTAATAGTTTCATGTCACGGTGACATGATTATATCAAAGTATGTCAAAGATTACTTCGCTTGTTCACACTAAGTTTTCTTCTCCATGTTTTCTAGAAATTAGAATCTGCCTAATGTAAAAGATGAATGGACAGAGAACATAAACAAAAATTAACTTTCTTACGTTATCCATTTCTACTATTAGCAATTCACGCAATTAGCAAACATTGCACTATGAAGTAAGAGCATTTGAATTGGATACACAAACCAATTATGTTCGTCAATAGTTTATAGTGTATTAGG
Source organism: Neoturris breviconis (assembly GCA_032360805.1). NCBI lineage: Eukaryota > Metazoa > Cnidaria > Hydrozoa > Anthoathecata > Pandeidae > Neoturris > Neoturris breviconis. The sequence continues at coordinate 16,772 of JAULBZ010000737.1, forward strand.
ATTGAACGTTACAAATTTCGATGAATTCAATTTGAGTTCAGATGTTTTCGCACTAGTTCGCTGTCCATAAAGCAATTTCTGTTATATTTGAAGGAACTATGTGTTTACATTGAACATCTGATGAATACTTTCAGGGTTTTCACACCAAAATCAGGCAAACATAATATGAAATTATGCTATATTTTACCTAAAAATTATGACAAATTATGGTTTTATCCACAATAGTTATGGAAATATTACTGGAGTTATATTGGAATATTTAGATAAAGACAGCATGTGTATGTGTGTGTGTGTTATTGCATTCCCAAAATATGCTCAAAAGTTATGACAAATATAAAAGCATACAATATAAAGTGGTAGTGGCTCCGCAGTTAAGTAGTGGAGATTATGATCGGGAGGCTTCGGGTTAAAAAAAACAACCTTGGGTAAAAATTTCGAGCCACCTCCCTGGTGGTACTGTTGCCTACCTCTTCTCCCATATAGCAGTTGTACCCTTATTTCAAATCTAAACAGAAAATACTTTGCGTTCGCATGGAATGGTTAACATAACATGTTCACACTTGTAAACGTAATCAAACGATGTCAAACCATCACACGCACAAGCAAATGTACACTCGACTATTGCAAACACATCCTAACACATATTAAATTCCTCAAATTTGTATCGGCCCATCGGAACACATTACAAACTATTGACAAATGCATATCCAATCATCTCTATTTGTAAAGTGTTCACATACAAATGTGCTTTCTTTTTGTACTGAAATACTTTTGCTAATATCCAATTATGACGCAATAATGGTCTATCCGTTTCTACTACAACAATTTACGTCATTAATGAATTGCATTGTCTAAGAAAAATGGAAAGATAAGGTACACACGCCTTGTTTCTTATGTTTAGTGCAATTTCAATTCCATTTTTTCTTTACAGTTTTTTTAACTGTTCCTTATATTCTCAAGTAAAAATGTAGACTGGCTGAATTTTTTTTCCAGGATTTCCAGGCCATGTCAAAAACAGTCCTTTTCCAGGATATCTCCAGGACCAATAGAATTCCAGGACTTTTCCAGGACCTATGGCCACCTTGGAAAGGTACTGTTATCTCTTTATTGGTGTCATCTTGACGGCATCCTTTGCTTGATTATAAAAATTGGTTCATTCTGAGCATCAATCCGATTTCAATCGGGCTTTTTGGGTTATTTCTGGGATATTTCTGCATAACTTTTGAACGACTAATAGTATAGCAATGAAACATGGCAGGCCAATAGTGTATCATAAAAGGAATAATTTGGAATAATTTTCTTTTTTTCTCATGTCAGCATTTTTCCGATGACGTCACAAAAATTTTGAAATGGCAAATTTTGCTTAAAATGTGTATGTTTTTAGAATTACAATTAAAAGAGTTCTAGATAACATTTTTCCTTTCTGTTTTTGGTTTTCAACATAGTTTTTGGGAAAATCCGATTTCCAAAATTTCGAAAAAATCGTGGAAAATGGGTTAGTCATGTGACCAAAACTTTCAGAAATCTTTCTTTCAAGATTTTATGCAACTTGACTAAGTTTCATGTTATAACTGTTATTCAAACACAAGTTATTGCAAAATAACGAATCGTTTATTTAAATGGGATTTCCCTATGTAGAAATAGGTTGTCTCAGGTTATGATCTGCTGACGTAATCAAGCTGAAATTTTCACAATTTGTATCTTATAGAGAGTTGGAAAAAGTCAGAAACTTTCAATACTTTTTTTATAACTTCTGAATGAATAGCTTTTACGATTAAAAATAGGTCTTTTCCTATAATTTATCTAGGATAATTTTGATTTTTTTTGGTAACTTGGGATAATTTTCTCTTAGCAACCAAATTTTTGACAGAAAAATTTATTTTGATCTTTGCACCACCTGTTTTGCCTTGATGATGTCATCATAAATAATGGCATCATCAAAAAATAATTGTTCTAAAATGTTCATTATGTGTTGACGTAACTTTCTGGAAAGTTTCAACACTACAGCATGATTCCAGCAAAAATTATGGAGGCAGATTCCTTTACATGGACCTTTAAAAGAGTTTCACCCTAAACGTTCTTGCATTTGATTGGTTTCTTCATACCAATTTCAATCAATTGCAAGCTCGTTTAGGGTAAAACTCATATAGGAGTCCATGTAAAGGATGCTTTAAGTTTTTTAATATAACGAAATTTGAGCTTGGATGATTTGAACTTTAGATAAGATGAGAAAAAAGTATCAAATGAATGAACAATTGAATAGATTGCAAGATGGGCAGTGGTTGAAATAAGAATGAATAATCAATGTGCAGGAGAGATTTTTAAGCATACTTTCATGCTTTGTAACCTGAAGCTTTTCTAAATAATCACTTCTCCACAGTGATTATTCGCTCATATTTTGACCACTGAACAGTGTAGTTTAAGACGCTCTTTTTTATTCAAGATTAGTCGCAACATAATTAACTTCTCTATCACAACCATCTAAGGTTGCCATGGTAATAAGTCTCAAGATAATGGTGTACTTAAAAAAGCACTCCTCCACAGGTGATGTCCAACCATTATCTTGAGGCTTGTATAGTAATACAATAGTAATACATCAAAATATCATATCAACTTACAGCGACACCTCCCAAATAACAAACATCTAGTCAAAGACATCTTCAACCTATAAGCACTTAGCTTGGGTCATGTTGACCTCTCAGTTACTTTTTCCCCAAATCATCTAAATGATGGACACCTCTCTACAACAAACAATAGTGCTGGTCTTTGCAGTATCCATTGTTAGGAGGATTCACTGTGGAAATAAGAGTAAATAATCACTGTGGAGTAGATTTAAAAAAAAAAAATACTCCTATTTAACTCATAAGTCTGAATATAACTGCCAGACATCACCCGTGGAGGAGCGTTTTTTGAGTACAGTATTCAGCTTTAAGCTGAACGCTATACTCAAAAAATACTCCTCCACAGGTGATATCCAGCAGTCACATTCAGGCATTACTCATAAGATGACAAGTTATGAGGAGGAGTACTTAAAAGGTTACAACCTAGTGATCATATCTATTTATATCTATTTGAATCATGCGCTATAAAGGTTTCAATGATCACGGCTAAATCTATAATAAGAAGATATAAATACCCTTTCATTACAGGAAATGTACGATTACATAATAAATAATGCAGTAGATTGGATCAATTATAATGATTCTTATAGTTTCAAATAGGATGACATTGTCATCAATCATCCTTGCGCGTGAATGACGCCTTAATTAAAAGTATACTTAGGTCAAGAAATTAAGTGAAAGAATAAAAATCATATCTATGGAGGAGAATCACTGTACTTGAAATTGATTGGATTCTTCGCAGTAAAGAAGCCAATCAGACGCAAATATTTGTGACTCTCTTATGCACTAAAAAGTTACCTACTTAGGTTCTGGTGCCTAATTCTTCAATAGTATTTTTGAGCATAGGCTCAAGCTACAAAGCCTGAAGCTATGTTTAAAAAAACAGTGATTGCTTACTCTTATATCAAGCATTGAATGTAGATAATACCTTCAACTATTAGCTTTCCGTTTGGCTTAAAATAAGAGCAAATAATCACTGTGGAGGAGGGATTTTGGAGCATAGCTAAAGACTTTGTAGTGATTATTTTGTTTTTATTTTAAACACTGTACATCAGCAAGCCTTGAAATAACTGTCAGACATCACCTGTGGAGGAGTGTTTTTAAGAATAGTTTTGAGCTGGATAGCTGAAAACTATTCTCAAAAAACCTTCCTCCACAGTGATTATTTGCTCTTATTTCAAGCCAAACTTTCTTTATAACATCAGCATGACCTTGGTTGGTTGACATTCAGATAAAGCCTTCATTGTTAGAAATAAATATTTTCTATAATTGTTTTTTTTTTAACTTAGGAAGTGAAAGAATATAAATAATAATTTACGCATAGCTTAGTGTCTTATCTTATTGTTAAATAGTAATTAATTAATTTGACTTCCAGTCAAGGGTCAGGAATCACTATGTCAATAATCTATGAGTTAGTTTCACAACAACAAAATATCGGTGACCTCAGCACTCTTATACCGAGAATAAGAGAATAATTAACTTTAACATACCGAGAATAATTAACATACCAGATCTTTTTGGATGAAGCATGATCTAAAAATAAACAGCATAATAATAAATAAACACATTCAACCATGACAATACACATAGTGTCTTATCTCATAATCACATAATTTAAGGCTGTTTACTCAAAAAAACACTCCTCCATAGGTGATGTTTTTTTAAGACTTGAATTTCAGTGCTCAAAATAAAAAAAAAATAATAACACCCGTGGCGGAGAGGTTTTGAGTACTGGGAAAGGCTAAAAAGCTTGAAAGTGAATTAATTACAATTATATTAAAACTCCAAAACATTAATTTTTGGAACACAAGAACTCAACTGCTAGAAATAACACGGGGGTATGAACATGACGAATTTTAATATATTTCAGTCTGAAGTAAAAATTATTAGAATTAAATTGGGGTTAAATCATTCAGGTGCGATAAAGGCTAAATATGATATCTGTGGCAGAATTAATCATACTGCTAAGAAACCATGTCAGAGCTCATTATTTGCAAAGAATAGCGCTGAGTCATTGGTTTAGCAATCGATTGGATTCTTTGTACCGAAGAAACTAATCAAAATGCAAGTTTCTTAACATAACACCAAGCCTCAAAATAACTGTTAGACCTCGCCTGTGGAGGAGTGTTTTTTTAGTACAGTTTTCAGATTTAAAGCTGAGAACTAACACTCATCCATGTGATATCCGATGGTTATTTTGAGGCTTGGAACACTAATTTAAATTTGTAAGATGAGAACACATAATCACTATGGAGTAACTTTTGCGCATAGCTACATAAAGAAGCACCCACCACTGCACCCCTGCCCCATGCTGGCCCTGTGGACAAGTTAGAGCAATGCCTTGCACAATTTTAGCTGTAAGTTAACCTATAGCGTTAGCGATGTCGGTGGGGATGAAGAACCATTGAAATATATGGATATCCCCTTAGGACGCAAAAACTTCCGGTTACTTACTTACTTATTTATATTTACACTTAAATATCACTCCCCCACAGTAACTATTTGTTCTTAACTTGAGCAGGGAGGTATATCTCGGCATGAATAAATAAATACAATTTTCACCATCACATTAACATTAAATGGTGTTCAAAATAAGAACAAATAATCATTTTGAAGGAGTGTTTTTAAGCATTGATTGCAATGCTCAAAACTCCCTCCTCCACAATGATTATTTGCTCTTATTTCGAACACTGTGGAAAAACACGTGAGAACAAGAATACATTATTAACAAAATTATTTCTAAATGAGATTTACATTTTTAATTGAATATATAAATGAGGTAATTTTGAAAGTAATTAGTGCAATATGGTTAATTAGTTCCGTGTAGAATTAGTTCCTTGTACAAATTAGTTCCTTCTTCAAAGCTTACAAAGTAGGTCAAAGTTACGTCAATATGTTACAAAAAAAAACTTAGGGTAGCATCACTAAATTGTCAGTCACAAAAATGATACAGTGTCCTGAAGCACATCTGGTACTGATTAAAATATAAGCTATTTATTACATAAAGTACAATATAATTACACGATTAAAAAAACAATAAGGGGTTTGGATTGAGTGATTAATAAGATTTTAAAAAATATTTTTTTCCGCATTCTTGCTATTATTAGGCTTTATAAACATGATACTATTGATAAAAATAGATAAGCCTATTGTTGAATATCATCTGTGGACTGAACACTTTACTCAAAAGCACTCCTCCACAGATTATGACTGGCAGTTACATTCAGGCTTGATGGATTTTTTTCTTCTTTTCCAAAGGTTAAAAGTTAAAGGCAGAACAAACATACATTTGGCAGGCTTAGACAGCCTTTACATGGACCCCTAAAAGAGTTTCACCCTAAACGATCTTGCATTTGATTGGTTTCTACCTAAGATCTCCTTTAATTTACCACATTGAACCCATTAATTTATCAAAACAAATATCTTTAAATAAGTTGGCAAATGTTTGTTTTTTGGATCATGATTGATTATTATGGTGACCTTGTCAGGTTTCTCACGAACTTTAATGTCATATATACACCAATAGCTAATGCCTGGTTTACACCAAAGAATGTTCTCACTGACATTTGAATCTGAATAATTATCAGTATGAAAGTATTTATTCCTCATTTTAGTGTGCCTCTTGTATTAGTGCCCCTCCTAAGAAGAATTTTTGTAAATAAGCCCCCCCCCCCCCCTTCCCTCAAATAAATGTCCAATCATTTAGTGGCCCTTATAAAAAAAACTTTGGGTGAGTTCAAATAAGTGTCCTCTCAAATTTCTACATTATTTAAATAAGCGCAACTCCTAAAACTGTCTGTCTGGGGCACTAAAACAAGGAAATACGGCAAAACATTTTGAATTTATAGGATAGCGTATTATATTATGAACCAAGAAAGAAATTACGTCTCATCCATTTTAAATTTTATACTAAAAAAAGTATTTTCACTGTTGAGTGAGAATAAATCACTGGTGTGAACTAAGCATAAAGGGATTTAAAAATAAATGTTTATAACAGCCGGTCATCACTGTGGAGGAGAGATTTTTCAGAATATTTTCAGCCAAAAATAACAATTGTTTTGATGACCTTTTTAAATTGCTTGCAAGGTCAAACCTAGTGGGCATAAACATGTTCAAAGTTAGCAGAAAAGATACTAGAACAATGTTGAAAATATTGTTCTAGTGTCTTTACTACTGACTTTGAACAAGTTTGTGTCCAGTGGATATGTATTGACGAGCACACAGTATCCGCAGGGGAGTGTATTATGGATCTTAAAATGTTCACTTGGTATCCATGGAAACCAATCAATAGCAACTTTATTCCTAGATACTTATCGGTGTGAAATATGAACAAACTGTGGAGGAGTAATTTTTTATTTATAGCTTCAGTCTACAAAGCAGTGATTATTTACTCTTCTTTGAACCAGTGTGACTGAATATTTTGAGACCTGGGTCATGTGAATTACTGATGACTAAACAATTAAAATATTTTTTATCTATCTCTATCTAGAAGCCAGCAACTAGGTCACACGTAAATTATGAAGTTATTAATTTAATATTGACATCATGGTGCCCTCCTAGGTTGATTCCCCCTCTAATTATATGTTAGTCAAAAATATGTGAAATCCCCCATACAATGTAACAATATCTTGCTCCCCCCTCCCCCCCTCATCCCCCCAAATATAAATTGAAAATTACCAACCCCCACTAAATTATTTTTTGTAACCTAGGTTTTGGGGGAGGAGAAACTATGCATATTCGGACAGTGCTCCAAATAATCACTGTGGGGGAGTACAAAGTTTGAAGCTTTTCATAAAATCACTCCTTAAAAGTGGTTAGTTGTTCTTACTTCATGCACTGTATAAAGTCCATTTTTCACTTCAGAACGCATAGAAAGAAATTAAAAACATCCCATTTGTAGAAATTGACATGACACATCATGGAATGTCTATAATTTCCCAATCACAAAGATGCTAATAAGGGTTACATGACAACCTTAGTTGAATAATCTCCCAGAATTAATACCTACAGAGGAAAAGTAAGAGACCACCTAGTCGGCAATAACTTGTTCAAAGTTCGTAGTAAAGATGCTAGAACAACATCTTCAAGGTTGTTCTATTGTCTTTACTGCTGACTTTGAACAAGTTTTTGCCCACTGACCACTGGCTCAAGCTTATTGACATAAACACCCTTCTGCAGGAGTTGAAACAACTACCAGTTATCACTGTCGAGGAGAGATTATTCAAAATATTTGGCTGAAAATATTCTAGAAAATCTTGTCTCCACAGTGATAACTGGTAGTTGTTCCAACTCCTGCTCTGTGCACTTTCATTTTTGTTGAATTCGGTGTGTCTTTAAACCTACCCCAAAAACTGTTTTCGAGATGAAATAATGATTCATGAGTGAAAAGACATCAATTTGAGTTAAATATTTCCCAGGCTTTTTGTATGACTTTTTAAACGTCAAAATATCTATGTTTCCTTTTTTATCAAATACTAATATTATATAT